>JAQFVV010001076.1:0-116764 GCA_028023455.1 Epiperipatus broadwayi | reverse complement strand
ATTTAAACTTTTATTATGATATTTACTTTAAAACAAATTTTATTAGGTCTAATAAAGATTACATTTTTGTATAAAAAAACATAATTTAAAAAAAACCAACAACATGCATTTGAATTGATTGAGATTATTGTTAAACAATTGAAATTTGAAAGACTCAAATTATATAGTATTGACCAATGTTGACAGTTTATGTGATTATTTATGTATATTTAAGTGGTTGGGAAGTTTGTATAGCTTCTAAGTCTCTTCAAAAATAAATTTTGATGACAATAGTTGATCTCTCTTTCTTAATTTTTTCCATTGTTTTCATAAAGCAGGCATTTTGATCTGGGTGAGGCTGTGTATATGTCATTTTACACCTCACAAACCAGATTGAATATGTTATAAAAATTGATAATCTGATGACTGGGAATTGTTTAGTTTTGATGCTTTTTTGCAGTGAGATTATAGTGTAGTAGTCTGTCTTGATGTTGTTATATATTATTTGTCTCAATGTTCCCAGTGCATTACATGTTGTAATGATGTGGTTGTAGGACTCCTCCTCTCTATGATATCTGGGGCACATCAGATCTACTTTTGTGATATGCTGTCTATGACAAAGGAAGGATAGAGCTGGCATAGCTTCAAGATTTATTTTGATTATGAAATCAAGGTACTTGGGCTCCAGAGCCCAGCACAAGGTTATCCTGTGGTTGGTTAAGCCCAGTTTTGGGGTTTTGGATGTGTGGATCTGGGTTTATTAACTGATGCGCTTCCCAGATGTTTATTTTTTTAAGCCATTCTATTGTTATTTCATCATAGCACTGTATATTATGAGCTTTTGTATAAAGCCAGCTATTTCTTTTTGGAGGTGGTGTATCTGTTGGCTGTACTGCTGCTAGTATTTGTGCGTACCCATATTTGATTCCTAGATTGTGTAGAAGGGTGTGTGTTTTTTTGTATAAGTATGGCTGGGATGGCATGTAGTGACACAGCATTACATTTGTGATGGTACTGCATTTTGTCTATGCTGATGGCCACTGTTTTATTCCTCCAGAAGAGCCTTGCACATAGTTTGTTGATTTTTTAATGATGGAGTTAGGTGTGGACATAACAGGAAAATAGTAGGCAATTCTACTCAATACCTTCATGTTCAATAAAGCCACTTTTCCCTGTAGAGAGAGATAGACTCCTGACAGGGTATTTGTTATTTTTTGGTTGCTTGAATTATGTTATCTTGGAGTTCTTTTGATATGGCTGTTTGGGATTTGTATATTGGAAATCCCAGAAATTTTTGAAGATCAGCATGATAGTTTGATGCTATTTTTTTTTCCTGTTAGGATGCACCAGGTAGATGATTTTCTGGTGTTGATTTTGAGGCCAGAAACGTTAGAGAAGGAGTTGATGATATGATATAGATGTGGTCGGTATTTCTTGGATGGAAGGATGACAAGTACATCATCCATATATGCTATTGCTTTTATATTTTTTTTCAATTCTGGAATGAAGACTCTGGGTAGTAGAGAATCTATGTTCCTGAGAAGTGGATTTATATATAGCACAAATAGCAGGGCACTAAGAGGCGAGCCTTGTGAAATAGATGATGTGGGGGTGAATCCCTAAGTGATTATGCCATTTAGTGAGCTATGTATTGATTAGTAAATTTTCTATGGTATTGATTAGTAAATTTTCTATGATTTGTACCACCTCAGATGGAATGTCTATATCTGAGAGAGAATGTAGCAGTACTCTTATGTTTACTGTACCAAATGCTTCTGATATGTCTAGTCGAACTGCCAATGGACTTGACTGCCTATGAGACCTAATATGGTCAAGTAATATCTTAGTCTCATCCATCGCTGTCAGAGCAAATGATCCTTTTTTTGTGTATTGTGATGGAGCAAGCTGGTTAAGAATAATGGGGTGAATCTTGTCCTTAATGACTCCCTCTATTATTTTGATAAGTAGAGGGGACAGAGAGATGGGTCTGATGTTGGATATTTGGATGAGGTCCTTGTTCTTTTTCATGAATGGAACCAGTGCTATTGGGTATAAATTCTTTATAATTTTCCTATCTTTCGATAGGAGGTTGATCATTCCCATCATTATTGGGATGGAGAATTGACTAAGATGTGATATGAGGAATTTCAGGATTGCATGCATCCCAGGGTGAATGTTGTCTGGTATTGAATTAAGTTTTGCTTTGAGATCTCATTCAGTTATGCCATGCTTTTGTGATGGACCGCAGTCATCCCTAAGGCCATCCCGAAGTGGAGGGCATGATTCAAGCATGGCCCTGAAATGCTGTCTGATCACATCAAGCATATGTTGACCTGTAATGTTGGTTCCATTGAGGTTTAAGTGTGATAGGGTTGTCTGTTTCTTTTTCGCTCCCAGTGCCCATGCTAGGTAGCTTCTGGTCCAGCAGTGTTGTCCAGTTAGGAATCCCTCGGCCCTCTTAACAACAATATATTCCACCAGGATCTTCTGCTTGGATTTGTATTGGGCCTTCAGTCTGAGTACCCTTTCAATGTCATCAGGAAGATTTGATAATTGATTAATTTTTTTTGTATATATTGTCTAGGTCCTTAATGTGGGTTGATGGACCTCTTAATTTTTTAGTGTATTGTTGGATAACTGTCTGGAGAATCTGCAAAAAGGCAAACCAAGCTGTTTCCGAAGGTTGTGATAAGATGTTTATTTTTTTGAATAGGATGTATGCCTCAGAAGGTATTGCTACTGTGGTGGTGGATTTGGTTATCATTCTGATGGATTCATTCTGACCGATGTTTGGTCCATTCTCTACATCTATCAGAACCGCCATGGCCAGATGATCTGAGAAAGCCACATGCTGGAGTGAGGCCTCCAAGTCATAGTGCAATTCCGATGTGTAGAAAAGGAGATCAATCAGAGACTGGCATGATCTGGTGTAGAAGGAGAAGGCTCCAGAAGGAAAGCAGCCCTCTCCGCTGATAAATCCTCTGTTGAGAAGAGGAAGATATTTGTAGACCATCTTGTTAAATGTGGTGTTAAAGTCACCTAGCAGGATGGTTGGCCAGTTGTTGTTGGCTGTTATCATGTTGATTACATTTACTATTCTGATGTATGTATAGTGATTATTGGGTGTGTATACATACATTGTATTAAATGTTGTTTTACCATAGCTTATGTTTGCTGCTATTATGTTATTGTCATGGTAGATTATGTTGAATTTGTTTGGAGGTTGTTGGCTGTTTATCACTATGCAAAATCCACCAGCAGCTGTGTAGTTGACTGTGAGTTTTGTGAAACCAAGACCTTCAAGCACCTCCAAAATCTTCTGGCTGGACTCTGAGTGGAACTTGGTTTCACCAAGGAATAAAATGTGGGGAGAGTGGATTTTGAACCAATGCCTTATGGCATATATTCTGGAAGGGGAGTTTATTCCCCTGATATTCATGCCAACAATCTTACATTTCATAAATGGGGTTAACTGTAGCACTATTATCTACCGCAGTGTGATTTTTTTTCCTGGTTCATGAGATATATCTATATTTATTGGCAGTGAGTCTTGTAATAGGTTATTGGTGCAGAATGGAGAATATTGTCCAGAAGCTGGCTTATCTTTGTTGTTGTGTGGAGAAAGGTAGTTTTCAGCCATTGCTTTTTTACGCTTTTTCTCCACAGCTGGCAATTTTCCAATATGAGTTTGTGTTGTGTGATGCTTCTTGATTTTGTACATTTGTTGGCATATTCTTTATTTGTGTATCATCTTCTGAACTAACTTTTTGCATTCCTGAAGATTTTCCTTTTTTATTTTGGGGGTTTTGATTTGAAGTGTCCATTTCTGTTTCTTCATCTGTTACGCTGGGTTTGTTGGTTTCTTCTCTGTTGTATTTATTTAATTGTGTTGTCTGATTTTGGTTATTAGACAGACCAGGGTCTTGACTATGCTTGTGTTTAGGAGAAGGGATTGCTTTTGTTATTTTAGTAGGATCAGATTCAGTTTCACATGATCTGTTTTGGATAGTATTTGTGAGAGATTTGTTGTCTGTTTCATGATTAGTTTTATTTGAGGTAGTTTGCTTATTTATGTTTTGATTGGAGTTTGTATTGCAGTTATTTTTATTCTGTTGTTTTGGAGTGTTTGAGCAAGTTTGAAGTGATTTCTGATAGGATTTCTTGGATGGTTTTTGAGTAATTCTGTATTGTTCATTCATTTCATTAAATTGTTCTGTTGCTGTTGACTGGTTGGGTGATTGTTTGGTCTGATTAGCCACACTTGTTGCATTGTATTTAATCTGCTGGCTGCATTTGTGATATCTGTTCTTTTTGATGCCACATAGTTCACAGAATCTTGCAACACAGTCTCTGATAAGGTGTGTTCTTAGACCACAGTAGAAGCATTGAGGCCTTATACCAAAAAAAGTTAAGATCATTGGTTGTCCCATGCATTTAACTACTGTTGGAATATCACTTGGGTTACTGCCTTGTTTCAGGTGTAGTTCAAATGAGGCTATATTTGAAAAAATCTGCAAACCAGCTTTGTCTTGTGGCAGGTATTTGAATCTGTTGCCCTTACCAAAGGGTGACAGTATTTCTTGCAGTCTATTCTCATCTAAGCCATGTACGCAGTTCTTGATTCTGCCAGACAAGTCATTAGCCTGGTTTAAGTCTATGTAACAAATGAATAGGTTATTAAGGGTTTTATGTGTGTCTTTAAATACATTTCTATTCGCCCAGCTCATGAATTCTATGGCAATGTATCTATCATTTGGATGATTAGATATCTTGTAGATTGTATCTGCTATGTTTGAATTCTTGATCATGTTACATCGGTCATCAAATGGGAATTTAATGAGAGAGCAACTGCTTTCAGTGACAGCCAGAATCAGACTTTTATCACTGCTGTAGTAAGCTAGCGATTTAAGCAGGTTGTTTGGTATAGTCTGATTGAATCTATATGTCAGGCCACTGTATTGCTCCTCATCAAAGTTTTGCATGTTGAATATTTCATCATTATTGCTATTATGACTTTGCATTTGTGTATAAACAGTAGATTGTTCCATCAGATCAATCATCATGTAGTTTGGATCAGAATTAATTTCTGTATCTGTGTCCATATTTTTTTTATAAGTTGACGATGTGTTACTCTTAAGAAATTTTTGGTTTACATTTACCTGCGGTATGCTATTATTTTTGGCAATATTGGCATATGATTGTTTTTCTGTGGTGTTAGTATTCTGTTGTGGTTTGTTTGGTATGTTGTTTTGGTTTAGTGATGGAAAATTAATGTTGTAGATCCTTTCACAATCTAGATTTTTATTATTATCGCTGATTTTGACTGTTTCAAGCACTTCTGTACCCGATGTAGCTGTGACATAGTCGGTAGTGTAAGTTTAAATTGGATTATTATCAATTTCATTTTTTTGTTTTTTACTATTTACTACAATAAAATGATTATTTGAGCTAATTTTCTGTGTGTGTTTACATTTCCATCTACTGTATCTTTGCTAATTGGAGCTTTTTCTTTTGGAGTTTTATTATTATTATTATTCGATTTATTATACGAGCTATGCTGTTTCTGTATTAATTTTGTTTTAAGGTCATTGGCTTCATAGGCCTCATTGTCCGAGTCAAACTCTGAGCTGGAATATCTAGAACTTTCTATATTTCCTTGTGTTTTTGTCCGAGTCAAACTCTGAGCTGGAATATCTAGAACTTTCTATATTTCCTTGTGTTTCAATTTTTTTTTTTTGAGTTTTTAAATTGCATTATTGTATCTTGTGCTATTTTCGGCTGTTTATATTTTGTTTGAGGGCTTGATTCTGTAGATCTTTGTGGACCTATTGAGCCATGTTTGGTTTGAACATAATCATCCATTTGGCCAGTGTTGATGTTTAGGCTCCGGACTTTTTGATTTCCTGATTCTTTACTATTTGTGGATTTTTTAACTTTATTATGTTTAATATTATTTGCTTTTTTGTTAAGAACAAGTTGGAAGCATTTTTTATTAATAGATTTTTGTTTTTGGGGATCAGAGTCTTCTGATTCATATGTTATGGTAGGATAGCAATCATCGCTTTTTGAACTTGTCGTATTTTTATCAATATCGGAGTTCTTTTTTTTTTAAAACCTTTGGTTCTGGGAGAAACACCTTTTGGGGAACAATTACTTTTATACTTAAAGCTATTACACATTTCACCAGGCTTAGTATATTTAGGGGGGTCTATTGTTATTACTGTATCACCTCGAGTTTCGTGATGTAGTGAACTAACGTTAGCTGTAGTTTTTTCCACATTATGTTTAAGGGTCCACATTTGACTAGTATTCGTTTTGCATTAAGGTTTGATTTAATGGATTATTTTGAGAATGTTCGAGCATGCATTGATCATTATTGGTATTTCATTCTAAAGAAACTTGTGCTAAAGTAATTATAGGATTGTTGTGGAATTGATCTGACATATCACATTCAGACTCGGTAGTTTCAGTGTCTAGTTCTGGGTTCATGAGAACGTTCATTTGCTTGTTTGGCAAAATGGACTTATTTGGTGAAATATTAGTAGGAGTTTGTGGAAAATAGTTACAATTTTCATTAGATTGATTAGATATGGCCTGAATTATTTCATTTGGGATATTTGATTCCTTTTTTTTTTTATTTTTTTGGGTCAGCTTGAGTTACGTTATGTTGAATCATAGCGGGCAAGTTAGCGTTTGCATTTTTTTCTGAATTTAATGAAATCCTGGATTTACTTCTCAAATCCATGCAATAAGATTAAAAAAAAATAAGTACTTACCTTAATTATCTATGTAATATTTGCTCTGTTTTGAAGAATTTATATATTATTTAGATACTTTTCCATAAGAGCTCTGTGGCTTCTGAGCTCATGGGGTGTTGTAAAACCGGATTTTTTTTTTATTATGATATTTACTTTCTTAAAAATGCAAAATTTCAAGTAAATATAAATAGGTAAAAGATGGAAATATTACTATTAGAAAATAATATACTGAAGATAAAAGATTTAAGATTAACAATGCAGGTAACAACATCAAAAAAAAAAAAAATTAAAAAAAAAAGTAATAAAAAGAATCTTGGTTTATTTAACCACTAAATAAATATAATTTTATAAAATTTTAATGTGAATAATACTTTGAATTTAAAAAACAGAGTCAAACAACACAAATGAAATTAATGACTGTTTTTTTTTAAAAAAAAACCTATAAGATGCAGTAAAAAAATAAATCTCTTCATTTGGTTATTAATTTTAATAAAATACTTATTGTGCTATAATTGCTTTTGACTTTTCTTCATTCTCTTCCATTTTTCTGTAGCATTACTGGACCAGTTTTGCATTCATTAGATAATAAAAACTGGAACTGAAATATGCAATCATTTATTAGTTTCAAAAATTCTAAAGATGTCAATATTGCACAGAGAACTTATTACAAATCTCACAATGCTGCTAATTGGTAGATGTTTTTGTTCTGAGGTTTTAATAATGCTTGCAATAATTTTTGAGAATGAATGTTTTTTGTGTTTAATGTGAAGAGGAAAATTGTATATTTTCATAGTTTATTTAAATATTTATGATTATTTTTGCAAAATATTTGAATAGTATTTATTTTTTAAAAAACAAAAATAGTCATGATTACACTTAGATTTTATTATGTTAGTTTTCAAGAAGGGAGGGAGAGAAAAAAATCTTACTAAAGGTTAAAAAAATCACCCAATCTTTCCAAACATCATAATAAATAGGGTTGATATTTTATTGTTAATTGTAAGTGCAATTTTAAATTTTAAAACAGAATTGTATTGCTTTATTTAATTATGATTTAAATATAATTTGTTTGAATTTTATAAAATTTAATTTAAATAATTAATATTATATTCAGATCCTTTTTATCAGTAATATGGTGACCATCCAATAAGGAAAACGCTATTTTGTCTGATTATATACTTAATCCCCCACCACCCATATTTTTTAAAAAAGAAATATTATTATTAATAATGTTTGTCATTGTCAACTCAAATTTCTAATAAATAAAGTCAAATTTATTGATAAATAAAAAAAATATAAAAAGATATAATCTTTTTATAAAATGTTGGAAATATAACAGCTGCTAGGAACTATCAAAAACTTGCAGTATAAAAAAGTAATATTCATTTCATTTAACTTGAGAATAAATACATTTAAAGGTAAAGTAATTCATAAAGCAATATTAAAAATAATATTAAAAAAATAATAATAAATTTACAAATAATAGAAAAATGGATAGTATGATATTAAAGGCATGAACAAATGATCTGTAATAATAGGTTCAATCTGCCTCTCAGATAATTTATGATCATTTTCCATCACTACCAGTCAACTGTAGAATAAGTTCTTCCAATAAATCAGTTTTTATAATCATAGTTTATTTCCTTCATACTATTATGTTCTGCATATTATATAAGTAAAATTCTTTAATTTTTTCCCACCTATCTGTATGTCATTTTTTAAAGTCCTCTATAATCTCTTGAGATTATTAATCAATAAATGTCTGATATCACAGCTTAGTGATATCTTTTTTACAGTTATGCAAATTTAAATAAAACTTACATTAATTTTGATTTTTCCCCTTGTTTGTATTTGTAATTAAAATTTGCAAAACTGTTCATCTATCTAATTAATTATTTTCTTTTTTCTTTATAATCTAATGGTAAGTGCACTCTCATAATCATAGCTCTAATTACAGTGAACTTCACTGAAAGTGCACTTGCCATTAGGTTATAAAGAAGAAAAAAAACACTTGGTAACACAGATGAATAAATGTTTGTAAATTTAAATTTATATTAATTGTAATATTCCATGAAATACATGTTCACATTTCATGGAATATTACTACTTCATAGAAAATGGTTTGAGCAATGCTGATAAATTGCCATGGAAGTCTTTAAAAATATATTTAAATGTAAGAAACATATCTTTAAAAATGTCAAATTATGATGCTTACTGTGACTTGAAAGTGTTAAAACCCTAAAATTTTAAAAAGCTAGAAGTCGTGTGATATTTTGTTATACACTATATTTTTGCTAAATAATCAAAAGAATCTGCAGTTAGTAAATAACTAAAGTCTTTAATATATATATATATATATTAGAAAATATTTATATTACAAAGCAATATAAATACTATAGACTTGATGTAATGATGATGATGATGATGATGATGATAATAATTATATTACTTTTATAACATTATTCCATAATTTATCTAATATTTCTTTCTTTCGTAAAATAAATAAAGCAAAACATTGTTTTAATGATTATTTGCATTTATAAACAGTATAAATGGAATATTTTGAAATAAAAATATAATGTTATTTGTAATTAGTATCTATTTTGTCTATTATTTATTCTTTAAATAAATATAGCCTTTATGATAATTTTTTGAAATCATAAAATTAGTAACAAAATATTAATTTAAAAAATATATAAATAGTTTTAAAAACAAAAGTTTCGTGGCATTTTATTTTTGTTCATATATATTTAAAAAAATTAAAAATTTGAATTAAACACATTTAATGTGGAAATGGGAGGCAAAATAGTTATATAAGCACAGAAAATAAAAGCATACCAATTGTGTAAAAAATTAAAATCAACCCCGACGTCTTCAATATGATCCTCTTTATCTAGACTAAAACTAAATGCTAGTATATTGAAACATTTTCTCTTATTGTGAAATATGGAGTTCAGCTGATTGTCTAAATCTTTATGATAGGATTTCTGCGGATCAATGAGCTTAGACAATGTGGTGAGATATCATCGTTCAAGTATTCTGTTTGATACCCCTAATATAACCGCACATTAACAGTTGCCTTCAACAAATGAGCCTGCTGTCAATTAAAACTCTGCTCCTGATATTGTCTCAAAACCTTGCCTGCATACCAAATGTGGAGTAATGACAAATAAATCTTGGTCAGAATGGCTGCTAAATCCCTGCTACCATGAAGCAATCTTAACAATGACAGAGCTTTCTGCAATCTGTTTGATTTCTTTACACAGACAAATGGTTGACACTAAAAAAGAACAAGGGAGGTAAAGGCCATATACTGATACAGCTTTGTTATTGAGACTTAAGCTTTTATTACCAGTCTTAGTAACCATGAAGGCCATTTTAACAATCCACCATTAAGTTTTAGCTAAACTTTAGAAAATCCTGCTTGTTCTTCAATCTTAATTTCTTCCACCATTAGCTAATAAAATTATATAACAATAAAGATGTTACTTATTAAATTAAAAATAAATTGTTGCTTTATCTCATTTATATATAAAAATATTTAACAAATAAAGATCTGAATTAACAAAAATTATAAAAGAGGAATATAATAATTTATAAACAATTATAAAACTGCTTCTTAAACGGAGAAAATATAAACAAAATTTTCTATTTTCTTTCTCGCACTTATCTTCTCTCTTTCTCCGCTGCTCTCCCTCCTTTCCTCCTTTTGTCACTTTCTATCCCCTCCCCCCATATTTCTTTCTCTTTTTCTCATCTCTTTACATATACTCTCAGACACATATATAACGTTGTTATTATATAATACATGGCTAGAAATATTTATATATAAACATTTGCCATACACTGTTAAAAAAAATAATCGGAAGAAGACAAATAAAAACTATACTGTCATTAAATGTTGTTTATATTAAATACATACTCAGTACGCAAGATTCCAAGATAATTTTAAAGTAAATAATTAGCAAATTAATTTTAGAAATCTCATTGTCGTCAATTGACTGCAACTATTGAGCTCAATCTGACTTTTGGATCCTCATATGAATGTTTAAGCTACTAACTAATCAACTTTTTTTATTTACATATACAAACACGCGAAGTTAGTAAAAAGCAATGTCGTTAAGCTCGTAAGCTCAACAAAAAAGGTTTTAAGTTCAGAGTGTAATTTTTGTATGCGAGTGTTTTTTTCAGATAGATGAACTTCCAGATAAACTCAGAATATCTCAGTACATATTTCTTATTACCCTCTTCCTTCATATTTTTTCTCCCTCTCCCATCTTCTGTATACCTACATATAGACATATATATATGTACAGTTTTCATTATTTAATGTTGTGAATGGTAATGTCCATAAACGTATTATTGTACATACAATATAAATATTAGCCACGTTCTATCAAAACAAAAATGGTTGAAAGAAAAAAAACAAAAACAAGTTAGTGCTTTGATCAGATGAGCTTTTGATCACATCTTTTTTTTTTTTATGGAATCGAACTTCTTTCATTTATATCTACAACTGCTAAGTCCATCCATGATTTTTACTAATATTTAAATATATTCTAGAAAAAATATATAAACACTGGTTACAATTATTTTGAAAGCTTCAAATACAAAACTTTAATTAATTTAGGCCAACAATCATGGCATAAACAAAACATTCACAAAAGCTACAATTGCCATAATGCACTTATTTATAAAAAAGTTGTAATAAGATTAAGACAAAACTTGTGTATTCATATGCTAAATTAGTATCTGTAATACGTAAATATGTTTCCTATATATAATATATAAAAGCAAAAAGTTTACAATTTATGTTGCATGCGTTAAACAAACAAAATAATCTTTTAATACCTAGTCAGTTTAAAGTCCCCATAGTGATATGTACAGACTGTAGTTGACTTACTGAAAAATCAGGCCAGTTTATCAGTAAATGATTGTCAATTGTGGACAAAATATATAATTAAAAAGTTTGAAATTCTATGCAAACAATAAATCATCTAATATTTGGTACATTTTTACATTAGTCAGCATGACGTCCAAAGACCACAGTTTGTTAATTAGTATATATTTTGGCAATGTGATGAAAGGGAGCGATTTTTATTACCATATTTTATGATAACATAAAGAATTTTAATTTGTTTCTATAAATGATAAATATTTAAAGTAGTCTTTTGATAATAAATTTCATTCTTTTTTAATTAATGTTGTTTACATGTTTAATTTTTCAGGGATTAATGTTTTTAAAACAACAATACAGAAATACTTTTTAAGCATTTTTCCTTTTTACTGTTCTAATTTTTGAATATATTTCTGTTTATAATTTCCAAAAATGTAAAAAACCAAAAACTAAAGGTTTTGAAATAGTAATAGTTAATCTTAAATATAAAAAAAATTGATGTTAATCTTGTATGTTCACTGCTAATTTTGGATTATGATGTAAGCTGTATTTAGCTTCACACTTAATAAATATATTACAAACACTTTATGATATTATTGATTACTTTCCATCTGTCTCTCTATATATAATTAATACTAATATTAATTTTCCAAAATATCATTGCTGATATAGAAAGAAAGAATCTTGATTATAGCTTATATATATATATATATATATATATATATATATCAATATAGCTATATATATCTTATATATATATATATATATATATATATAAGATGGATAAGTTTGGGGTAGAGTGGGATGATGGAAAAATCATCATCAACCCCAGTTCAAAAAGATATTTCAAATAATGAAACTTATAAATTGGAATATGTAAGCAATATCAAAAAAGTACTGTAGTATTAAAGCTGCAATATTGAGCATAAATTAGACCTACTGCACCTGTTCATATTCATATCAATCCACTGATAACTTTGTAATCTTGTGATCTGACCAAAATAACATGTACACAAATCTTGTACATGACTTTTTCAACAAAAAAAAGGAACATCTACATGGATCTTGTACATGGTATTTTGATAAGAATGACAAAATTGTTAGGCGATTGATGTGAATATGAACAGCTGCAGTACATCTAATACATGCTCTGTGTTGCAGGACTAAATATGAATGAAAAAATAGTAAAACATACATATATAAATCATTTTCAATAACAAATCCATTCAAATATCTATGACTTTCAACATTAACAAGTTTCAAAAAACAATACAACTTTAACAGTAACAACTTTTAAGAATGACATTTAAAATAAAATTTCAACATTAACAAGGTTCCAAAAAAAAGGTGACTTTCACAAATATGTACAACTTTCAACCTTAACAAGTTTCAAAAAAAAAAATGTGACTTTCATAAATATTGTATGACTTTTAACATTAACAAGTTTCAAAAGAAAAAAATGTGACTTTCAATACTAATAACTTTTAAGAATAACATTTAAAATAAAGAATAAAATGTGATTTGCGATAATATAATAATGACACCATTAATCAAAAAAATAGTTTAAATATACACCAAACAAACAATTAATGATTTTGATTTTTAAATAATTTGGATAAAAATATGTTAACTATATTCCTATAATACTTACCATGTAATATATAACAGTAATTTATGCATTAAATGAAAGTTTTCACATATATTATACTATTACCACAGAAATGGAGATCTACAGTACAAATTTTTGCTCTGAAAATGTATCACATGACTGCAAAGTATGCTGGGATTTTCAGAAAATGTGCTAATAAACAATTTTTAAAAAAAATTAAACCAAAAGTACAAAAAAAAAATACATTTTAATTATTAGACTTTTATTACATTTTTATTTATTCTGCTCTTGTCAGAAAGAAATCTAGACAATAACTGAAAATGTCAAAGTATTACAACAAAAAAAAATTGTGTTGATAAAAAAAAACCACATTTTCACGTATACTCACAGGGATTATTATCTTTCAATTTGACATCATTGTGTCATTACACATTTATTGTGTGTGAAAAGGCCTCCTATCTCTCCCACATTGCAGCTCTAATACTAAAGTACCTAAAAAATATAGGAGTAATGCTATATTTTATAGAGCATGAGAGATCTTGATATCTCTCTGATAGATCAGTCCAATTAACTCACTATTATAATTATAATTAACTGTAAATCCACCAGCATAATAAATAAGTGTAAATAATATGCAAGTAATAACCATTCATCATCAAAACTGGTCAATAATTTAAAAAATCAACAGTCAGTATTGTGATTGGATTTGAAATGTGTCTACTGTAGACCAGGCTAACTATTTAACCATTGCCATCTTAGGGCAATATTTAAACCATTAAATTGGATGCACAAACTAAGTACTCACCCATCAGAATACATAACCATAAAAGCAATAATTCTAGGATATTAAAACATGCTAATCATCATCAATGCTCTGGCCACTTATTATCACTAATGTAATAACTAATTTTTCTTATTGCATTACCAAATGTATATGATATAATATTAAATCATCTATGCACTTTATTATTGTTTCACAAATGTTTTAATTACTTAACTATTTAGTAATATTTACTAAGGCTGTAACCACAAGAATGTGCATGTAAAATGCCAATAGTAGGGACCTCTACAAATCTTAACCACAAGCTAATGTTTTGGAAAAAAAGAGGGAAACCCTTCTTTACTTCAACCTACTTTCTATATAAATAGTTGAAGCTGAAGTGGTTAGATCTGAGAGTGTGAAACTATTCATTACTTGAGTGATTAAGTCCACATTTCTTATTACACATTAATATTCACTAAATCTTATGATTTATGAGTCAATGGAAAGATCTTATAGTTAGAAATCTATTACGATAATTTAAAGTTGTAATTATAAATATATTTAAACTCATTGTAAATTGTAATATTTCACAAGTATTAATGTGTAATAAGAAATATGTCCTTAATCAGTGAAGTATTGAATAGCTTCATGCTCTCAGATCTAACTGGTTCAGCTTCACCTATTTATATAGAAAGTAGGTTGAAGTAAAGAAGGGTTCCCCTCTTTTCTTTCAAAACCTAAGCTTGTTGTTAAAACCTATAGAGGTCCCTACTATCATATTTTACATGCACATTCTTGAGGTTATAGCCTTAGTAAATATTACTTACATAATCAATGTGCATTTAAATAAATTTATAATTAACTATTTAGTTGAGTTTTGAAGATATAAAAAAAATTTCTGAAGGAGATTGCTGGGGTAATCGAAAGTGTAAAAGAGGGTGGAAATTAAAGCATTATAAAGCAGTATTAAAATGCATAGATGATTTAATATTATATTACAATTAATATGCTGGCCAACTATAATTTAAAGTCTAATAGTGATTAAACTAAAATAAAATGTAATGCATGATTTTAAAGAATATATACAGTACCAAACCTGAACCTGTTGTCAACTAGGTGTCTATAAACAGTAATATACTCCCCTCTTATATATCAGACCATTATATGCAAAACTAGCTCAGAGAACATAAGCTCTATAACTGTTACTGTGATGAAAAGTTGATGCAACACATAACTTTCTAAAAAAAGTTTAGAATCAAGTTCATTGGAATAATTTTAACAATGAAATATAAGTTTATTAACAATAATAAAAAAAATAAAATTAAGGTCTGCAGAATATGGCTATACACATATAAATTAAGCCTTTTGATTTTTGATTAATATGGAATTTAAAAAATTGTCACATGGTGATTTACATAATTAATATATAAATTCAAGTTATTACATTGTGGTTTGTAAATATTTTCCAATAGGTTTACTTAAAACCCAGTTAGTATGCAGACATGTTCAATTATTCTGAACATATTTGAATTGTTATAAAATAATAAAATATATGATTAAAATATATTTCAATTGGCATTTAATAAACTTTAAAAAATAATTAAATTTTACATCTGTGTTTCCTTGACACTCATTGACATATATGCGCACAGATATGTGGCATAATAATTTCTAAATGTATTTGAATTGCCACTTAATAATAAAAACCATTATTAACATATTTTATGATTAATTCTATTTTGAATGTCAATAAAATTCACATGTACATGCACATATAAAATAATAATATTAATATAAATCAGTTATTAAACATAAGTTTAGTTCTTCATTTTTTTCTTTTTTAAAAAAAGTAATATCAATCTTTGACAGGTTACAATACTCATGCAAATTTCTTTTGCTTTCTTTTTTCTACTCTAAAAGATTTTTGGAGTTTTAGAAGTATCTATGAATCAATCATTTCATTCAAACAAAATTTATTTATCTTTTAAAATATATAATTTTTAAATGTCAATTTCACTAACAAAATTATTTAAAATATTAGACTCAATATATATATATATATCACTATCACAGATTGCTCTTAACATTTTTAAAATTAAAATATAGATTATAAAATGTCTTTTTTTATAAAAAAAAATAAGATGGTCAATATCAAATCTTTTTTTAGAGCAAAATTATTAACTTGTTTTACCTTTTTTAAAAATATAGATTTTTAAAATGTCATTTTTAAAAAATATATATATATAATGCTTATATACATTAATTTGTGCTTTTCTGCATACAGATAAATCAACATACATACAATAAATTCTCCAGCAAATTAAGAAATTCTTTCGGTGAGCTAGTCTTTGTGAGACAGATATAATCAGGTAATCATTAGTCTGCAGTGATCTCCCTTCTATCTAGGATTTGTATACATCAAGCCAGCAAGCTGTTTTCTAAAACACATTTGTAGCTATGAAACAAAGAATTTATTTTTCCTTCATGTGAATTCAAACCCCACTTCAATGAACTATAGAGCTGTTGTTGAACTTGCCCCTTTGTCTTTCTTTAGATCTTCATGGGAGCTCTGTATAATTGTCTAAACACCAACTACTCTGGCCAACTGCTTCTCAAAACAATTACTACTCTTTTATATCTATCCTTTTTTGTACTAGGGTGACAAAAATACATTAATTAAAAACTATTTTTCTTATCTCTTTTGATTGGAAAAAGTTGATTATTTCAATTCACTTTAATCCTTTGGAGTTTTATCAAAGTATGATCAACAAGTTTTACTTTAAAAAAATTTCTAAAACAGATAAGCTTAATTAAAAGATTTCAAAAATTAGAAATTTTACAATTATCAATAAATATTTGGTCATAAAATATATTTCAGAATTAGAATACAATATTAATTAAATCTTTTGAAATGTTTAATTTATAATAACATTTTATTTTAAAGTCAAAATTATTTAATCTTTTACTGTTTTTTATTCCAAGAAAAAGCAATAAAATATAGACAAAATTTTCATCTGTGTTTATTTCTAGTTTTCCTTTCAACTTTATATATATTTGTACACTCACACTATGCTATTGTGTGCCATATAACACACTTTTTACAATATATATAATTATTTTCATTAAAAAAAAGAAATCAATAATTACAAAAAATTGATACATATAATTAAAAACTATACATAATTTTAAAAATCGATGTAATTAGATTAAAAATTGGGCAAAACATTCACATCATAATTTTTGATATGATAACTCTAAAAAAAGAACTGTCCATTTATTTAGATGTGCAGTAGTCAAACTTATCCAACAAGAAAAAAAATTAACAATTAGAAAAATCACAAATAAATATAAATTATAATATATTTAATATATAAATTTTATGGGAATAAAAACTAATCTTCATTATTATTTGAAAATGGTTTTTATTATTATTTATTAAATGCTACTTACTATTTCTGAAAGATTTTATATATATGTACTAATATAATAAATTGATGTCTGTATTTCTTCAAAGCAATATATAGAATCTTATAATTAAATATTAGTAAATACAGTAATCAAAAATTTTGAAAAGTACAAAAAATATAATCATCACTTAGGAGCACTTTTGACTATCCTCGTAGTCTTTGTCAACTAATACTTTGAAAGATTAACTTTCCCATAATTCCATAATCTTAATGTTTGCTGCCTGCCTGTTGATTAAATCCTGCTTGTATTTATATATTAACATAGCTTCCTTTATTTTCCATTTATTGTTATTTCTCTCAATTTGCAATATTTTTACATTACTATAATTGAAATTAAAACCATATATACATGATTTATTATGGTCATAAAAAAGGAAGCTGATGCATTATTATTATCTACATTATTATAATTGAAATTAAAACCATATATACATGATTTATTATGGTTGTAAACATGGAAGCTGATCTATTATTATTATCTTTATTATGGTTGTAAACATGGAAGCTGATCTATTATTATTATTATCTTTACAATTTTGTTTTGAAAAAATGAAACAATATTGTAAAGATAATAATAAAGCATCAGCTCCTGTTTTTTTACAACCATAATAAATCATGTATATATGGTTTTATTTTCATTTATAATAATATAAAAATATTGCAAATTGAGAAAAATAACAATAAAAGAAAAATAAAGGAAGCTATGCTAATATATAAATACAAGCAGGACTTAATCAATAGGCAGGCAGCAAATGTTAAGATCATGGAATTATGGGGAAGTTAACCTTTCAAAGTATTAGTAGACAAAAACTACAAGGATAGTCAAAAGTGATCTTAAATGACAATTATATTTTTATACTTTTCAAAATTTTTGATTACTGTATTAACTAATATTTAATTATAGGATACCATATATATATTAAAAGATTTTGAACTCATTTCAAGCTTTGTACAATATCAACTCCATCTTATACAACTGATACACATGACCACATACATGTGAAAAAGATAATGATCTCCAATATATGTATTTTGTGCTGAACTAATACTTATTAGTCAGACCAGATTATCTCTCAAACACACACACACACACACACACATATATATATATATATATATGTGTGTGGGGGGGGGGGTATTAAGACAGCAAATCTTCAAGCATTAATGTACAGGCTTCAATCTTCACCCTCCAACTCTTCAGCCATCCAGATCATTAAAAATCTAATGATGAAATGGTCAAGGTCCTTGTTGATGCCAATATTATTGTCATACCCATGTTGACTTTGTTACTCTGACCCCTCACATATAAGACTTTAATATGTTCATTTAAATATACACAAAAGAAATGTGCAGAATAAAGGTTGAATAGGAAATATTTAAATATAACTATATGGTCTATACTGAACTTAATATAATTAAAAAGGAGTTAAACTCAAACTTTGAAGCTCCCTACAGCATCCTCTCCATCTTATACAATTGATACGCATGACTCCATAAATTTGAAAAACTATTATCTCCAATATACATATTTCATGCTGAACCAGGATTCATCAGTTGATGAAATCCTTTCTAATGGTGATAAGTTCAGAATAGACAATAAACTTGTATATAAATATTATATATTTAGCCTATATTCTGCCCATCCTCTTCTGTGTATTTAAATCAACATATTAAGGTATTATACTTGCATGATCAGAGTGACTTAAAATCAACATTGGTATGATGATAATATTGGCATCAACAAGGACTTTGAAAATTTCATCATTAGATTTTTAATGATATGGATGGTTGAAGAGTTTGATGGTGAAGATTGAAGCCTGTGCATTAAAGTTTGAAAACTGTGGACTGATCATATATATATATATATATATGGAAGATGATGATCTGGATCAACTGATAAGTGCTGTTTCTGCATAAAATATGTCTATTGGAGATCATTTATCTTTTTCATATGCATGTGGTCATGTGTATCAGTTATATAAAATGAAGTGGATAACTATAGTAACCTTAAAAGATTGAATTCAAATCCTTCCTAATTACATTAAGTTCAGTATAAATAATATACTTGAATTTAAATGTAAACATTAAAAGCATAAAGCTAAATTACTCAATAAGTAATCAAAATTATCCCAAATTCACAACTCAACCAGAGTAGCCAATAAAATAAACTCTAAAATATTACCAGTGGTTTGATATATATATATATTGTAACCATATATTTTAGTATAAAATATAATAATTGATGTAACTGGTATAAAAATTTCTCTGTCTTCTTTTGGTGATTTGATTGGCTTGATTTGCACTTTGAACAGATTACTCTCTTATATTCAAAATAATTTATTAGAGAGAATGGGTAATGTTTTGCCTTACTTGTTGTCTATATTATTTTAATAAATTTAAATTGCTTCTTTCCATATACTAATTCATATCAAAATGTTTAACTTTTTAAAAATTTTGACAACACATTAAATTTGGTAAAATATTATTAAAAATAATAATAATCTTTATTTGTTTAAAATGGTCTTAAAAATTATTTCCATTGAATAAAAAAAAACCATTTGTTCAACTAAATTTAATTATTAAAAATAAATACAGTAATTACGTATGCGTCAATGTAAAAAAGAAAGGAGCGCGAATTAAAAAAAAAGATCGTCTGATAGTGTTGCTTTTGGGGGGAGAAAGAAAAGAAAATGGTAAAAGGCAAATGGTGTAAATATGATAAGCTTATTTTAAAATAGTTAACAAGTAAACGGATTACCACAAAGTTTTCTATAAACGTAAAAATAACATAGTGGTATTTAATAATAAGATGAATTGCTAAATTTAAAAGTCTGTTCAAGTCGGCTAGCCAGGTGGATCAAATCGCCAGTAATAATTTTCCAATATTACATTTGAAATATGTCGGAGCTTTCCAGTTTAAAAGCAGAATTAATTGCAAGATTTTGGTATGTTTTAAAATATTTATTATTCTACAATTTGGAAAAATTAAATAAGTATTTTAATTACAGAAGTTTTATAAATATGAAAATTTGCTTTTTAAAAAAGAAGAAGTTTAAATTAAAGTAAAATGTTAAAGTTATTAACATAGTTTAATATTTCCATTTATAATTTTAATAAAAAATATAGTATTGATTGATTTAACTTTGCAATGCCAGTACCATATTTGCTAGTTAATTTGTTTACCATTTGGATAATAAAAACAGTCTTCAAATAATTAATCAAAGCTATTTTCTAATTTTATCGTCAGTTTGGAATGATTAAATTAATTGCTATAATTAGTATTCCTAGATTTAAGCATGGATAAATAAATATTAGCATGGATGTGATAAACTTGGAACAGTTTTAATAGAAAAATGTAGAAATTAATAACTTATGAAAAAACATTTTCATTTAAACTCTGCGTGTCATGTTTTGGAATTGTTTCATGTTTATGGAGCCAGGTAAAATCATTAATCTAATAGTGCTTATAATAACTAATACAAATGGATAAAATTACATGTATAGAATTCAACTATAATTGTAGCTATTACTTCGTATATTTATTGTTCGACACATCGTACATGGATTTCACGGATCATATTTGTAGTTATAAAATGCTATACAATTTAATTTGTGATACACACACCTGCTAGAATTCATGTATTGAACTATAAAATGCTATACATTTAATTTATATCACACACACCTGTTAGATTTTATGTATCTGATGAATAATGCATTACTTTAATTTTATCGTTATATGAACTTGCATGTGAAGTTCATAAGTTATATTTTATTAAGTTTAAATTAATAGGGGTTGAATAAAATACTTATTCAAGAGAATAGCGCTTGCGAAAAAGCTTGAAAAGTACTAAATGAATTTATGAGATGTATCAATTTTTCATGAGGTATTTTGTGAGTCTTTCCAGATTTCTATTCCTATACTAATATTACTTATATTATATTACATATGTTTTATTTTAAGCAAGATAAGTTAGTACATTAGTTGTCCTGATTAGTGTAACATTTTATTATGCAAGAACCCACATTTGTTAAAATGTTAGTGTTTTCTGAATGGTCAGAATAACTGAGGAGGATGATTTTGCACTTTAATGTGAAGTAAATAATAATGTTGTTTTATAATGTTAAAAGGCATTAATCTGTGCCGGTGGTTAATCCGCAGATTACTTAATTGCCATTTTTTTGTATTTTACACTCATTCCTGTGCTGGTGGTTAATCCGCGGAATTGTGTAATTATACTTATTACTTTATGATGGTGTATAAATCCACAAAGCGTTTAGTGTTATTTAATTCCTATGTGTAGATGAATGCATCCACAGGAATATGGTTTTACTTCATAGATATAAGTTGGGCAAAGTATTTTAGTTATTCTGCTAAATCATCTTCTTCCATTTGTAAGTATAATTTATAAGTTAGATTATTAAATTGTAGCAGGACATTCTATTCAAGTTACCTCATAATAATTAACTGTTGGTTGATTATTATTTACCTGAATGTAAGTTTAAATTTTCACTTTATTTAATGATTGCATTATAGCTAAATCCTACAGATATAATATTATTTATTATATTATTATAAGTTTACGGTATAGATTTATTGAATCTGGAAATGACATTAGATGTTTCATGAGTTGATGTTGAATTTAGTATAATTTCCTCAATACATTCATTATATCAAATTAAAATATAAGATATGATTAGGTTTTTAAAAACCGTACCTATGATATGTTATTGAAGAAAGTCGATGGAATTATAATTTATTTATTTTATTTGTTTATTTATGTCTTTAATTATAACATTAGAATTAATTACTTATTATTCATAAATTTGTAAATAAACGTTGATTTATAATTAAACTTACTGTGCCGTTGCTATTTGTCATTCGTAAAATCAGAAATCATAAACCTTGGATAGAGCATACATTGAAGTACATACTATCGTCAACATGATATAAGAGTTTAGTGATATTTTGAGAAAACATTTGGATGCTTTTCGTCTTTGGTAGTTTATGATGTGTAAGGTACAATAAAATCCCATTTACCTTTTCCATCATTTTAGCTTTGCGTAGTTGATTCTAGTATACAATATAAATTGATTATTAAACCTGTAAACAGATTTACCAGATAATGACATGACTGAATATATTTACTTAACGTTTTTAAATAGTCATTTGTCAGTATAATAAGAGTCTCAGTGATATAGTAAACTATAAAAAAAAAACCCAAGTATTTATGTTTATTTATTGCAAAGCTTTACCTGGACTAGCATTTGTATTAAAAATCATATAGATGGTTTAAAATTTCATAATCTTATGTAGTTCCACAAATTATGCCATCTTGTACATGGTCGGCCATCGGGTCTCATACAATGAAAATCGCAAATTAAGGTTTGAAAGATAATAACATTACATACTTATAATTTGTTTAATGTATTTTATCATACTACTATGATAGGTCTTCGCGGTACACCCTGGCTGTGATCAAATTAAATCATAAAAAGTTTATGTTATATCATTGGTTTGGTCTGTGGTAAGTTGCTCCAGATGTTGGTTGTGGTCTTTGGTGCATAATATAGATAGCATGATATGCTTTTGGTTACAGCTCTTAATAGCTGACAATGTGCAGTGGGAATTGATCGGTGATCGAGGTTACAATTCTTAGCGCACTTATGTTTTGGTGATATTATGTAGTTGGGACAACAATCGAACGGTTACAATATATATATATTGTACCATCCTGCATTAGACTTAAAATATGCATTGTTATATATGATTTTATATATTAGTAAATGTTTAAAATCATCAAGTGATGTTTATCATAATTTTGGAAGTTATTATAGGTATACCCAAATACAAAGTAATATATTATTCACAATTTATCTTTTATTTTTTTAAACTAATATACATTAAACACAAAACTTTTCTATAAAATTATTCATAAATCTAAAGATGTTTATTTTGAAACGTTTAGATAAATATATGAAAAGTTATTTACTATATATGTGCAAGTATGTTTAGATTATTATGTAAATTTAAAATCACACAAATATATTTTTATTTAAAGAGGAAATCAAAAATCATTGTTATTATTTTATTTTAAAATATTCTTAGATTAAAAGTATATATAAAAAAA
Organism: Epiperipatus broadwayi; assembly: GCA_028023455.1. Lineage (NCBI taxonomy): Eukaryota > Metazoa > Onychophora > Udeonychophora > Euonychophora > Peripatidae > Epiperipatus > Epiperipatus broadwayi. Next base: position 93,160 of record JAQFVV010001076.1, on the reverse strand, counting down.
ACATTTGTCAGAAACATTGATTTGTATTCACATGATCTCTAATTAAAGTGCAATAATTACCCAATAGCTTAAAAAAGACAAATTTGAGTTGCATATTAGTGACTGTGTCTATGCCACTGACCTAGATATTATCTCAGTAAACAAAGGATATAAAAGTCCATGTATTAAGTTAAGACATTCTCTCATATATATTATTTTTATCACTTCAGTTAATACACTGCATTTTTTAAAGAATAAATATATATTTTTTTAAAAAGTGATATATATATATATATATATATATATATATATACATATATATATATATATATATATTAAAAATGACTGATATAAACTACATAATGAAAAGCTAAGCAGGAAAATTAGTATTTATTTTAGAGACAGAATTTAATCTTTTGAAGTGTACCTAAAATAACAACTAGAAAATGAAATTTGTTATAGGAATGTCCTAAAAGAAAAGTTATAAAAATGCTGACAAAGTTTTAACCATGTGAATTAACATTTATATGTGTCTACTAGTGTTTCAAAAAACCCAATAATTTACCAAGTATAATAATAATAATTTGGCAAATGGGTAATCATTTTGAATTTAATAAATAACCATTTAATCATTTTAAAAGGATAAATAATACTTGATACTCAATGTTAACTATGATGAGAATCTTGTTATAAATCATTAAGAATTTATTTGTTAAATAAATTTCAGATATGTTAACAGAAACAAGCTCTACAGAATTACTACATTTTAAAATATTGTCATTTCATGGATTTTCTTGTGAATTTTTCTGTGTGTGAACTTAATAAAAGTAATTTAAAGACTGTGCAACTCTTTGTGTAAAAGATTGATTAGTGTCCAAACAGGTTGTATATTTATTTCTAATTATTACTGGTATTATTATTGCTATTGTTTTATAAGATCATTTAATGTATATATGTAGGTAAGTGAACATATAGATATATAATTAACCAAAAGAAAATTTTATTAATTAATTCTAAATTTATATTTAAACAATTATAATAAATTTTATTTAATAATTCGTTTTGTTTATTTATAAAATATTAATAGGCAAAGTGGAACAAATTAGCATTTTTGTTTATGTTATATATATATATTAGAGAAGCCATTGAGATACTTAAAAGGCCTGATTGTATCAATAAGCAAGATGATACATGCAAACTTCCTACTATTTGGAAAGATTTTTTAAAAAAACATTCTTAATTTAACATTTTTGCTATTGGTGGAACTTTAACGTTTTTTTTTTTTTCAAATCAATGATTGTAGCGCCTCTACAACCGTCTTTCTACCTTTTATCACCCAGTGGATGACTTCTGTGATCAAGCCAAAATGTTGGTATATTAATATTTAAATTTTTTAACACAGATGAACCTGCAAAATATGTCTTTTATGTATGCAACCTGTGAAAATCTTTGTATCAACATATATATATATATTGGAGACAATAAATAAATATTTTATTTGTGATTTACAGTTCAAGCAAGTACAATATTTTATAATCCATTGATTTAAAATATTAAAGCATATTAAATAAAGCCTTATTATTTATTTGTAAACAAAATTGTTTATTATTAAATTTGAGTCAATAGTCATTTAATTTGGTAGACATAGGATATAATAATAAATAGAAGTCTCTTGCAATTAAAAACATTTAATGTTTAATCCATGAAAAAATATAGATTTTGTTACTTTATTAGAATTCAGTAACTATTAAAAGTGAACCTGATGTTTTCAAAAACATCAATTGGTATTATTCAAATATAGAAGTTAATCAATAGCTTATTGATATAAATTTTATATAATCATCAAGCTTAAATAATTTTATTCATTTTTAATACTAATATAAATTTTAGTATTATAATAATAAAAGGGTTATTTTATGAATGAATACCAATACAGACTATTATTTAATATATCTGTTATAAACTTTCAAATACATTACTTATATTGCATATTACAATTATGTGTCCAATCGGAATGATATTTATTTAATATATAAATATTATTAATAAATTTTAACTTTATTGTATATAAATTTTGGATTACTTCGTTAATAAAATTTAATTAATCTTTTCTCGCTTTATTCCATTATAAATTTGGTCTTACTCAACTTATGTAATTCTATTAATTTTTAGATTGTTACCGATTTGGTGTTCTACAATTTATACTATTACAGATTTTAGATATACCCAATTTATGAAATATGTAAGAGTAAACATCTCCATTTGTTCATTTTTATACTGTCACAGATTTTGTTATCCAATATTTAAGCATCTAAATAAAAGTCTTTATCTCTTTTTCTCTTGTTCATTTTTATACTACTATATTTTGTAACGTTTTTCATATTTTGATAGATTCTGGTAGGAATTTTTTTTTGCACACTATGAAGTGAAAGTTAATCAAGCTATGAAGATGGAAAATATAAATATTTTGTTCATATTTCTAAAAACATAGCTATATTTCCTGATTAAGTGGTCTACTAATTATTGTGAATTACATTGCTGGCAGAATCAGCTTTTTTATTTGTTTTTATTAGGGCATCAAGATTCATACAAGAATCCTCTGAAATCCGTCCTGTCGCAGATCGTAAATTAAGAAGAAAATAATTTAAGAAATCGGGTTTTTCATTTCAGTAACTTAGTTACTTTTCAAAAAATATTACATCTGGGTCTTAGTTAATAAATAAACATATTAGCCAAGGTAATTTACCCATCACACAATTAACTAATATTATTAAATTTAATAACCAACAATATTAGAAATAAATATTTTACTCTAACAAATTAAAATATTAAAAATACAAATTACTAATAAGTTGGAAAGATTACATGCATGCTAATGCAGACATGAATCAATTAATTAAAACAGTTTCACCATTAAAGTTCACTTCCAAGTTTCTTCTAGAAAGTTCTTTAAATGAAAGTCTCTATCAGGATTATATTATAAGCTTAATTTAGTCACAATCGGAATATGTATATTCTTACTGGTAAGTTTTGTAGTATGCATTTTGAAGAACTCGTTGAAGTTAACTAGTTTCCCTCTGTCAATATTTTTGTAGGTTCTTGATCCATTCTAATGACTAGACTCGACAGTTTTTTCTGAGTGACCTAAATGATGAAAGGTATCTATAAATGCATCGGTTCCACTCTGCATGATGATCCATCTCAGCATATGAGTAATGGTAGTCCTGCATATGAGTAGTCCAGGATAGGATATTTTCTCTATCCTGGACCTAATGGAAACTGTTAGTTAAGAAAAAGAAAAAGATGAGTTTTAAGTTTTTCTGATCTTTTGTAGTCATGATCCATTTTAGACTTCTCTGCGCATCTATTTTCTTTTGTCCTTTATCAGCATACAAGATAATAATCTTGTACACTCTTTCTTAAATTTAAGATACAACGTCTTTTTTTTCCAGGATAAGTCTAATATCTTTAATTAGCTTCCAAAAAAAAAAAGTTTTAATGATTGTAATCTTTTACTTCGGAATTTTTTTTTTGTATGGATTAGTAATCTGTATGTCATTTATTCTTTTCAATTTTAACTCTTATGTTTAATCAAAGTAATAATAATTTGAAACAAAAAAATTAACTTTCATTGTACATTTTTTTAAAAAATTACACTAGGTAAAAAAAATTATAATTGTGTCTTTTTAATAAGATCGCTAAATTTACTTTTCTTTTAGCTTTTACTAAATGCCAATATATTTGTACCATATAAAAATAAACAGTACAATATATATAAAATAAGTAAAGTAGTTTAAATAAAAATAATGTTTAAATAACCAACTGAAGTGTAAAGATCTTACCATCAAAAAGCCGTAAATGAGAAGATATTAATCAACACACTAGGCAATATCTAAGTAATGAAGATTCAAGTAGTTTTTATCTAATTGAACATTGTTTATATGGATTTTTTTTTACTTTTGACAACTGGTAGTAATCTTTCCTTACTCCTGTTTTAAATGATGCATAGAAACTGACTATTAGTTAGTTATATTTATGGAAATATAATCTGGATAATGAATTTATCTTTTTCAGAGATTAAATGTCTATTTCAGCAATGCTTATGTAATACTATAAAATATTGAGCTGATAAAATAAATTGTATTCATAAGTTGTAACACAATAGTAAACTAATGCTAATGATAATCAAATTTATCATTTGGATATTTACTCATTCTATATTTAATCAAAAATTTAAAACTTCAAGTAACACTATATTCCTTTAAAAGCAGCTATTATTGCATTAATTATTCTAATAAATGAAGATTTAATTAGGATCTTAATATGAAGATGAACATTCTTCTTTATAAATGATGCAACATTGTGTTGTCATTATAAACCACTTATAAAACATCCAGTTCAATTTATATTTATATTTTTAAGATGATAACTCATTTCTAATGAAAAAACAACTGAAACATGTTGATAAAGATTAACATGTTCAAAGGTTTTGAAATATCATCTTTACCTTCTTTCTCAAATAACCAGTAAGTTGTTACATTATTTTGAATACCCAATATTTTTAATTAACATTAAAGCTAAAATATTTTAAACTGTTGATATTGTTAGTTTCTATGTTAACTATAAATTATTATATAAAATAGGTTCAATATTATAGAATTTTTCAAATATATATAGGCAGCAGTTAAACCAGAAAATATATAGAAAGTGACAATTGTTTTATTGAGATTATTAGTTTGTTAGGATATGAAGAAAGAGAAAATAAAGATGAGTTATCTATAGTTACTTAATAAAACATATAGTATAATATAATGGTCTCAAATCATAATGATCTGCAGAACTATCTACTACATTCATAAATGTAAAGTGATTATTTGTTAAGCACATAAAAAGTATATAAATACTTTAGAGAAAGGCTTTAACCTTTATCATATATACCTTTAATGTTTATAATAGTCAGACAATGTTGTTTTTTGACTATAGAGGGACCTCTCAAACCTTGACACAAGATAGCAACTTTATAAAGATGAGAATGGTCATCTTATCATTAGCTAATGTATGAAAAAAATAGTAAACTTAAAACCTGGAAAGAGTAACAGCTTCATGCTCTCAAATCAAATATGTTTCAGATTGGCCATTATAAGTGGGAATTTAGATTAAACATAAAGACAGCTGTTCTTATCTTTATAAAGTCACTATCTTGTGTTGAGGTTTGAGAGGTCCTTCTATAGTCAAAAAACAACATCATTTGATTATTATAAATGTTCAAGGTGCATACAATAAAGGTTAAAGCCTTTCTCTAAAGTATTTACATTCATAAATCTAAGTTGAAACTGAGGTTTTTTTTTTTTTAGATTTCAAACAAGTTTGAGATTTGTTTTCTGGTAGATCATATATAATCCAGCAAGTCATTAACTATTGAAAATAAGTAGATATTTAGTTATTTTTAATAAGGCAAATAAAACAATTGAAAAAAACAACAACCTGTAAATCTTTATGACCTGCCATTTAACTTGTCTGAATGGTAAATGTTGCTGTTTTTTCCTCTGTAGAGGAAAGCTGAAGAAACTTTGCCTTTTAATGAGATAATAAAAATCAGATTTCTATCCTTTGTTTATACTATAAAATAAACTGATGATATATTTGGATTTTATAATTAAAAGATTAAATTTTATAAAGTAGCTTAAATATTGAAATGCAATTATAAACTACAACTAATGAAGATCAAGTATTAATTTTTAGTCAATAGTATCCTATTTTTAGATAATTGATTTACATACTATAAAATAAATATAAAAAAAGCAAAATCAATAATAGGCAAATCAGTCTTTTGTGATTGGCAATGTCATGTTCAAAAATCAGTATTAGACAAAATTAATACCAAAGTGGCAGATGACAAGGATAATTGTTTATGATGATGTACATTCAAACCAAGTGACACTATTACTAATTTCAAAGTCAAGCTGTGCGCACTTACCAACTCATAATCATATGTGATTCAAATTTAAAAACTCTTATCTTGAATATGATCAACACTATGAGCACATCTAGAGACATCAGATTAGTCAGTCAAAATAGATATGCATTTTTCTTATCTCTAATCATTCTGTAATCATTTGATTTTTTATTTGTGAATTCTGAATACAATTTGTTTTAATATAAATATGTAGTTGGAATCATTACAAATATACCTAAAATAAACTACTTTACAAATAACAATCACAAAAAAGACAACTAATAATAATAATAGTCAATAAACTAAATATTAAACCTGATTGTAATATATATATATATATATGTTAAAACGAAGATTTGCACGGGTTAAATATATAAAATACATATTTTGCGGGTTCATCCGTGTTAAAAACTTTTAATATCAATATACTGACGTTTCGACTTGGTCACACAAGGCATCCACAGAGTTATAAAAAGGTAGAAAGACGGTTGTAGAGGCGCTACAATCACTGGTTTGAATAAAACATTAAAAAATCCCACCAATAGCAAAAATGTTCTTTAAAAAACATTCTTAAATTTAACATTTTTGCTATTGGTGGGATTTTTAATGTTTTATTCAAACCAGTGATTGTAGCGCCTCTACAACCGTCTTTCTACCTTTTTATAACTCTGTGGATGGCTTGTGTGACCAAGTCGAAACGTCAGTATATTGATATTAAAAGTTTTTAACACGGATGAACCCGCAAAATATGTATTATATATATATATAGAGAGAGAGAATCAAAAATTTTACATATAAATATATTTTCAACATATATAAATAAATACACTAAACCTCTTTTTAAATCTTGTTCTTATATGACTATTATAAAAATATAACTACATACCAACGTTTTGACTATTTTATAATATAGTCTTTTTCAAGGAAAACTGAAAAATAAAAATACAAATATATAATAATAAATATAAATATTATATATTCGAAACAAATTCAAAAATTAAAAAGTACTAAAAAATACTCTTTATCTCGTATAAAAAAAACAAGATTTAAAAAAAAAGTTTAGTGCATTCATTTATATATTTATTAAAAGTTATGAACTATTTTTGAAAAGAAAAACCTTTATATTTTAAATTCATAAATATACTTTCTGATAAAAGCTAATCCCAGACTAAAATATTAAATTACAGCTGTATATTTAGTAATATATTCTTCCTTTATATATTTTAATTGGTTATTTATTATTTTATAAATATATAAAAGTAACATACAAAATATAGCAGTTTATAAACTACGATATATATTTAGGCATTCTAATTATTATTATTTTACTATTATCAAATATATGTTTAAAAAGTGAAATCATTGAGAAACTTTATATAAAGCGTTCAAAGAAAATCAACTTTTTAAATCTTAAATAAAAGATTACAAAATAATTTGTGTGGTCGGTCTGCTTTTATAAAGTTAAATGAATAAGAAAAATTAGAATGCAGCTAATTTACAAATTAGATAATTAAAACTAATTTTCACAAATAAAACAAAATAGAATATTAGTACAATCTGCCAATCTCAAAATGCTTTCTACATTAAAGATCAACAGATAACTAGGTCAGCTAAATATTTAAATACATATAATACAAATTACTCTTATTTATATATAGGTTTTTTTTTTTCTAAAAATATAATAAATAAAAAGAAAAAAAACAAACCTGATACCAATTATTTTCTTTTAAAAATGGGCAAATAATCATATAGATAGTTAGCTAATCAGGTAACGTGACGTTCAAGCATCCAAGTGATTAAGCTGAGCATGGAATTTCAAAATATATATTATATGTTTTAAAATATCAAATACATTATGCATTTTTGTATTGGAAAATATAGTACAATCGCCAGCATATTGTAAATCCACCCCCACCCCCCAAATTACGCTCTTATTTTCACTTTTAATTAACATGATTAAAAGTTCTATTATCAAACCTGAATGTAACTTGATTTTTGTTTTATTAAAATATCTATAAACAGAATCAAAGACAACTGTTACAAAAATTGAAAATTATGTCGGAAAAAATATAGATCTTGTTTAACACCAGTTATCATTTCAAATTCAATTCCTTTTATTCCTTCATTGAGAATTACATAATATAAATATATTTTGGTGGACAACAAAGTAATTACAAACAATTCCATAAATCTGTTTGATTAACTGATAAAATTATTTAACCAAATCAATAAAAGCAATATATAAATCATAATTTTGTTCTCGACAATTTTTTTGTATCTTCCAAGCAATAAAAACTATTACTATATTACTTCAGACACTTTAATCTCTATGGTGGAAGCAACTTATTTAACAAAATTTTTAAAAAATAGTGGATGGTAATGATATTTCATAATAATTTCCGCAATCTTGTATATTTCCTTTATTTTTAAAAACTGAAACAATAAAAGTATCCTTAAGATTTAGTCAATCCAACTGTGAATCCATATATTCCTAAAAAATTTCCAATATTTTTGAAATTAATATATTACTGTTGTATTTTAAAGCTTTAGTTATTAACCTTATAAAGATCTGTTTTGACTTCATTAAGCTGGATATCTTGGTTCAAGTCTAAGTAAGTAGATGAAATGGATATATTATTAAAAATCATCATCTAAATTTTTATAATATTATTCAAGATGATGCAATAATCAATAAATTTCTATATCTTATTTGCCTTTTTATTCCATCAATCATTTTAAGCCATCTTCCCAGTCACAGAATGTATGCTTTCAAATATCTCTGTTTATTATGCAGATCAATGCTTATTATTCTGACAAGTAGAATATGTCACATTTCTTTTTAATCAAGATGTTAGCAATAAGATCATTGTCAGAAAAGTGTTATAATTCTTCTTCTTTACTTGTATTTCATGATACATGCCTTAAGAGAATTCCATGCCTCAATATTAGTGATAATCCTGAAAGTCCAAATAGTTGTTTAAATTTAATATATATCATACATCCTTAAACAAAATTTTTTTTGTAAATATAACTGGATGAAGTCCTATTTCAAATGTAACTATTCCTTTAATTTTATGGCATCCAAGATTATGAATTTGTAAATTCTTGCACAATATAATATTCTTTTGTATTTTATTTTTAATTATAATACTATTGTTTGAGGATGAATAAAATGAAATTTTTTTATAGTGACTTTTCTGCCTAAAAAGCATGTCAATTCCTGTATTATGAAAAAAATGAATAACAACAAACTATTTTCATCTTCAATAATTTTTGAACAAAATCTACTAATTGTTATCAACATGTGCAAAAAGTCTCAAAGAAGAACAATTCAATATTTTAGTGATATTGCTGTAATAATATTATCCAGCCAAGAATAAAAACTTTCTTTTTTATTTCTGTGAATCTAATGAAGGAATATAGCCACTAAAAATGAGCACTGATATCATTGTGAAAACCAGGTTTTAGCTCTATTACATTTAATTGATATAAGAAGAAATTCCATACATAGAATATAATAAGTTAATCTTTATAGCAAATGCAGCTTCATGATTTCTCCAATCATTATTCGATATGCTCTTCCAAGAAAAGATTGTAAAACATCAACACATACTCTGTTCTAATCTTGAAAAGTTTATATCAAGTAAAGTTTTGTACATACTTTTTTTTAAAAAAAAATTATAATACTTATTTTAATACAACCATTGTTTGTTACTTATCACTATTACTAATAATATTATTTTGATGTTTTAACAAGTAATATTCCAGGTATGATAATCTATCTGAAAATATGTGGGACAGTCAATTTTAAGATATTTTATAGGTCTTTTACACTTCTATTGTAAGCAAGGAAAACAATATCTGCCAAGAAGAAACTCACATTTCAAATCCACTCCTACAATTCATGATTGTATTACCTCAATCAAAAATCATGACAAAAACTTTCATCTGACTAAGCCAGTCTCTATCATTCCTTTACTAATTTTTGAAGGCTTCAACTAAAAAAAAATGCAAAAGTAAAATGGAATCAATCATGCTGAATGGATAGTTAAAGGAAGAAATGTGGAAGCACAAACATAAATCTTATAGCCATAATTAATATAGGGTAAAGATTCATAACATAAGTATCTATAATGACTGTTTTACAATAACTTCAGTGAATAAAGAAAAAAAGAGAGAAATAAACCTGTTTGTATCAGAAACAGTAGTTAGAATTTGCTGAACTAACATCATATTCTAAAAGGTGGTGAAGATATTCTTGTCAGGTACCATTTATTATTAATTATAGCTATTTCCCATATCTGAAAGTCATTCCATATCAGCTACTTGTGTATCATAGCAGTCTCCAGAACATAGCATCATTTATTTCTGCTTACATTTATCAGATACTTTCAGGATCACTTATATTCACTCTACTCAAAAGCCATCCATTGTTTAAGAAATCAACAACTTTTTATGACTTTCTGCTTGGCATACTTGATTCATGATTATACTACTTACTAAAAAAAATTATGTTTAATTTCTACTTCTACTAATAATAACATTGCTAATCAGTGCAACAAATTTTAAAAAAAAAACTAGCAATATTTTTTTAATAACTTTGTTTTGGTATACTTTATACTAAATATAATATTTGCAAGTTTTTTTCATTTAATGATATGGCTTAATTTATGAATATCTCATGAACCCATTTTGCTTGAAAAAAGTTATCTGTAGATATTAGCACTATTTTATCCATATCTATAAACAAATTCTATCTTGTAGTCTTCATCAGTAAAATGTTACTTAGAATTCTTTTTCTCAAACTTCCCAATGATAAAAGTTAAAAGCCAGAACCTAGCTTGAGAGAATGGATATAGGATAGCACAACTATCTAGTATCTGTTGAATATTTAAGCTTATTTATATGTAGTGAGATAGAAACTGTTCAAGAAAACCATTATATATCTAGTTTTCATAACATATTTATCACTTAAACCACCATTAAATTAAAATAATCATCTATAAAAAATACAAGTTTTTTAATTATGATTTTTTTTCTTTTTAAATTATAAAACTTTATTTAATAAAAATAAAAACATTTTTTTAAATAAATAAATCTGCCTTCAGATATATAAAGAAAGTTACAAATTTTGAGTATAAAAGTCCTAATTAAAATTATTTTAATTGCATTAAGAAACATTTTAAATCTAATTTACAAATTTAAAAATAAATATGTCAAAATTAATTACAATTAAAATGTTTAAAACTGTTGATCTACAAACATATACATAGAATAATAAAACACGCGCACATATATATATATATAAAGTACTGTTCAGCATTTATATATAAAAAAATTGTAATTTTTGTAAAGTACATTAATAAAAGATAAAGAAATTAATAATAGAACAAAAATTATAATGTTATTATTTTAGTGACTTAATCTTAAAATTCACCACCATGCACTAATTAGTAATAAATTAATAAGTAGAAAAGTTATTTTAAAATACATCATGCAAATTCTTTATGTTTATATTAAAGATTCACTGTCTCCTAAATATTAATGTATTTGATAAAGGAGTTTAGAACTTTTATCTTTCACTAAATTTACTGTAATTAAATTAAACTAACTGGAAACATTAACAGAATCATTATTACCATACTTGATATATAAGATTACCTCATCTTTCAATAGAAGACATGTTGTTATTACATGTATGAATAATAAGTTTACTCAAGCTTAAATTATCAATTACCAAGGAAAAGATGTATAGCAGCAATTTTATGATGGTGTTTTACTCACCAGATTGGATATTCATTGACTACTTGTTTCTTAGTCTTGGAAACATTAAATATTTTATATATTTTACATGTAACAAACAATTATCTTTTTGGGAAGCTTAAATTAAAGATTTCAACATAAAATAAAATATTACCAATTTTACTTTTGTAAAATAAAATAACATTTTTCTAAGATTGTGCTACAACTTCTGTGGGCTACAAGGATTTTTCTCTTTAGGATTATTCCTTTTATACATGTAATCATACTGAAAAGAATATTCAGCATAATTTCCAATTTTTTTGTGTGCACTAACAAATATAATAATAACATTTGAATTTTATGTAATACTTTATAATAAATAATAACTAATCAATGCTAACAAATTATAATATCAGACATTTAGAATTTATCATATGTTTCATTGTGCAAAATTAAAATTGTCTAATATCTATCTAACTCCATTTAAGTATTTTTTTATATAATAAAAATGCATTGACAAGAATTATTCATAAATTTTCCAATAAAAATGCCAGAATTTCTTGGAAGGCCTATTAAGAATTAAGCAACAAAATATCATAATTAAGTGTTCAACTTGAGAACAACTGTTAGTAGTTTGCCATTTCTTGTCATACTATTGACACAATTTATATAATATCTCATCTTTACCTAAATGTATTCCATCGTTTTTCAATTAAAATGTGATTTTTGTAATAGAGAGACATTACTTTATATTAAAAGTTCGTACATTATTGTTATTAATTATTTTATTAAATTAATTTAGCAAGGTTTCAAATGTTTTTAAGTATGCATGTGATTTAAGTAAAAAAAGTAAAACAAAACAGTTACATAGTTTAATTTAAATACTTATGTCAAAAAACAATATATTATTAATTAAATGATATATATATATATATATATATATATATATATATATATATATATATATGTTTACACACATTATGAATTCCTAGACCAACTACAGATTGAGGCTATTAGATAGTAAGATGGTTGCAGTTAGATTCCCACTACACATAAAAATCATCCATTGTAATCTTATAAAAGACTATTATATAGCATTCAGTGCTGTCTTATCCATAGTCTCGTAGAGGTTTATAGTTATGACCTTTATGAGAGAGAAGCTAGGTCATAATTTACCTGGATCTCCTGGACCTCATACATCTCTTTTACATTTACTATCAAAATAATTGTTGTGCTCAAAAACTGATTTATGGTCATATTTGTATAACTATATTACTATTTTTTTTAATTTCAAACTGTTAATTTCTATGGTATGAGGTATATAAATTCAAATTTCTTACTGACAAAATCAATATAACAAAAACTTATTTGAGAATGTACATGTGATAGGCATTGTATGTGGATAAAAAGCATTTGCTTCTATCGTGATCTAAAAGTAAACAGTTATATAGCAGAAAGAATAGAATTATTTCTAATTACATAAGTTGATATTTTAGTAAATTATATTATCCTGGCCAAAAAGGAAAAAGAAAATCATTATAAAATCAATGATACTAAAATAAATAGTTACTAATCTAATATTATATAACTTTACAAGTTGTCTAAGTTTAAAACATTAAAGTGATTTACACTTCTGGTTTAGCATGAAATACATATATTGAAGACTAACTTTTTCACATGTATGTAATTATGTGTATAGATTATATAAAATGGGATGGATAGCTGAAGAGAGCTTGAATGTGTGCTTAAATCCTCTGTAATTCCATCTAATGTTCAGTATATACATTATACTTGTATTCAAATCTTTTATATTACTAAGTCAAAATTTGAAATGGCTCTGACAGAAGCTATAAGCCAGAAACTAGTCTACAAATGTCTACTTAATAACAACTGATGTAATTATAATAATTATATTATTCAATATTCATCTAGTTTCCAATAAATGACTGAATTAGAATAAAGATAATTACTTCTAACATCAGAGATAAATATGTGATATTTGTTGAAAATTTATAATACTTTTAAAATTGTATACCTAAATTAATTGAACCCTTTTAAAAGTTATATGAAAACAATTAATATTAAATAAAAACAGAAATATGTAATAAAATATGTAGATGGTAATTCGTGAAAAAAACAATAACTATAAGCTCACTATTTGTAAAAATATATTTCCTCTATCCTCTACCATTTTTGAACTCTAGATCATAAAACAATTATAGTCTACATGGTTCACTATAATTGTAGGATGACAGATATGGGAGTTCAAAGTTCTTGGATTGCAGTTTCAGTAGTGCTCAAACTTCTAATAAATTCTCAAAAACAAAAACATTATATATATATATATATATATATATATATATATATATATATATATATATATATATATATATAATCAGAAAATTCTCATCATTTAATTTTTCTCCTCCAGTAAATAGTAGCTACACAATTCTTATTGAGTATTATTAATCATAAGTAACTGTTTAACTTTAGTGTAGCTATTTGAAAAAAAATATCTTAAAGAATGACCTTAAAAACAAATCAATTTAAAGAACTTTCTACATCATGGAAAATCCATAAATCAAAACATATCATCATTTAAGATAATGCAATATAGTTAATTATTAATAGCTAATATTAAGTCTAACACAAAAAAATATATCTACTGTAGTCTCTAGTAATATTGAGCAATCAACAATTAAAACTTTTAAATTCTCATCCCTAGACCAATTTCTGGCATTGCATTAATCAATGAGGCTTAGGATTCCAAGTTGGAAGAAATAGGTTAGAGATTTAGCAATCATCTTTAATTCATTTTATTATTCAAAATAAAAACCTGAAATTCAAAATACTTTAAACTATTGATCCCACAAACTTTCTGAATGGTTATATAGATCTGACAATGGCTAAGTAAATACATATTTTAGTAATATCAGTTTATTTCTAGTTATAAAGGATAAATTTTAAATAACATTATTTTTATGGTAATCATTAATTGTTCAAGTTTACCATAGATGCCAATAGAGTAGAAAGCTGTATTGATTTTTTTTGCATACTGCAAAAATCAAATATTTGTTAAATTTATACATAAAAACTGTACAGAGAAACGTAGCAATGAATATATGACATACAAAATAAAATAAATATTAGAATGTTTATACTATTATACTAGGAAAAGTCAATAAAAGAATTTTGAATATTCTGTATACTTTCCAGGCTATCCAAGTAACATTAAAGATTAAATTAACACACAGCAATTGAAAAATATGAAGTAAGTAAAGACTTCACAAATAATACTACAGCTATTTTTGACTGAATTAATATAAACTAAATAAGTAGAATAACAAACATTCGAAACATAGCATAATTCATAATAGTATGTGGAATAACAAAGTAATGAACATTACACATTTCAATTAGTATATTGGATAAATGAAATAAGAATTTCTCTTAAAGAGCACAGTTTATCATCTACTGATGACTACGGTGAAGAGTAATTATTCTGAAATGTAGCATGGAAAGATAAGGAGCATTTTAATAAATATTTCTCAAGACTAAATAGAGCATAGTAATTAATTAAAATGAACTTTTGAAGAGCAAACATATTTGAGAACTTGGTGTGAACATATTGAAAATGTATTTCTTTTTTTTTAAACTAATGTGAAGTAATAATCATTTTATAAAGATATCATTCATAATACATGTAATGAATAAGATGAAATTCTTGTTGAAATTAGCAATAATAAATGAATTTCATATCTTCTTTAAAACAAGGCTTTTAAAATAACAATAGTCAAACATACTGAACAAATATAAGACTTTTATGTATGAAATCAAAGATGGATTTTATTTTCTTTTTAAAAATAATTTTATTTTGAATACACAGATATATTCTATTATAGCATACAGTAACAAAAGTTTCTTTAAAATATAATAAATGCATAAATAATGTATTTTCATTATTAAACTATTTTGTAGCAAATAGATATACCCTTCTTATAATATAGCATGTATTCACATTTATTAATGATGAAACAAATGTTTCCTTCCTTTAAAGTAATTTTAAGACACTAATATTTTAAAATAATCATCCATCAAACATATAAAAAAGAGTCCCTTAATGATTATTAATAAATGTTCACTCATTAACAATTAACATTTTCAAATTCCTTCATCAATTAAAAGGTACTACAATTTTAGTTAAATAGTTCAAATACCACATAAAATGAAATTGTACCAAAAGAAAAACACTTGAAAAATGATAAAATGTTCAATATTATTTAAAAAGATTTGTTTCATAAAACTATTTTAAAAAAAGAAATTAAAATCTTTTTAATAGTAATATAAAATATCTTAAAAGTTCTAGCATATAACTTAGACATTATCCTTTTTAAGATGAAGTTTGAATATAATAAAAATATTGAATTTAATAAAAAAAATTTACAATACAGAAATAATACCTTTGATTAAATTAAATTGTTGTGATAAATTTTCAAAACAATTTACTTCCAGAAATATATGCTGCAGAATTCTCCATAATGCAATCTTACAAAAGTTTAATGTATTGAAAATTTTTCAATCATAAAAAAATACCTGAGTAGATATTTATTGCTTAACAATGCATACTTTTCTTAACAAATAACAATTAATTTTAAAAAGTTAAACTTGAAAGCACTGTAGACAAATTAGGTGTGAAAATGGGAGTGTAGAAAGGTGGTATGTTTGGTTTAACAAAATTAAGTTTTTATACTGTAAATCATGTGACAGAAATTGATTGATATGATTGATAACTGAAATATTAATCCCAGATAACCTAATTAACAAAAGATTAGATTTTTTCTGTAACTGTTGGAAAGTTCTAAAAATAACTACAATTAACATATTCTAGAATTTTCCAGAGTCAATAGTTTAGACATTAATTAAAACAAATAATTAATTGATGGTTATATCATTTTTTTAAAAATTATTTAACATGTTATTTAGTAAACTGAAATCTATTAAAGTAAAAAATATATATATTCATTAGATACATTAAAGATTTACATTGTTTAATAAAATAAAAATTATTATATTAATAAAGTAACAACAATATTTATTAAAATATTCTTTTATAAGATCTCAAAATATGACTTTATTATTGTATCTTTTTTAAAAGTAGATACATTTTAACTTTCCATCAAGGAAGTATTTTAAAGAATAAATTTTCAAGCATGAATTTACACATAATATTTAATTCTTTGCCTAAGAATATTAATTGAAATATATAGTTAATGATTGATTTAAAAATAGCAAACTTCTTAATTAGCTAAATGTTAGGATTTTCTAACTAAAATTACATTATAATACAATTAAATCAATATTTAATTAAATCATAAAATAAATTACTTATAGTACTAAAATTAAATAATACTCTTTATTTGAAAATAATCTAAATATTTAGGACTTTCTCTAAATCTTAATCTGATTTTAAAATTCTTTTATGACATTTTAATTCAATAAAAGATATAACAGCTAAGATTATTTTAGTTTTACTGCTCTAACAGATTAAGTTTTATTTTGGATTAACAAATTTTTATCAAAAAAATCATTCTTTAGAGAATTAAGACTGATTAGATTTATAAATTTTACAAATTCTAGTTAGTATAGGAATTGTTGTTGTTTTTTTTAAATTATTATAATGAAAAAATCAATAATACCTTTATGGTTAAGTATTTATAAATATAAAAGAGTTAATTTATTAAGTTTAAATATTATAAAATTACACTTATAAGACCGTTTTTAAGTTATTACTATCTTATAATATTCATTATAAAGTGATTAATAAGTTACAGGTGCAATTTAACCTGCAATAATAAATAAATAAATATTTTTATTCTTACTTGTTGCAACTATATATTGTCTTTTAATATATACCAACCTAAAGCCATATTGGAAATTTTTATGCGATTTAATATAATTTCCAAATAAAAAAGGTAGCTAGAAATATGTTACCACAATGCCAATAATATACTGAAATGGTCAGTTTCATTCATCTGCCCATTTCACTTATTTTACCCACACATCTATCCATATGCCAGGTTTAAACCCTCTCAGAGTACCCATTTAAATAACATTAAATTATTATATATGCAGAATCACATATATATATATATGCAAGTGGTATGTCTGTAATTTAATAGTATACATATATATTACAGATATGTATCCATTTTATAATTATTTGTAATTTGGGAAATATTTTAGTTTAAATTATTGTTATGTTATTGGTATAGTTTAGGAAATATCTTAGTTAAATTATTTAGCCAACTTTATTGTTGTATTATTGAAATTGCATACGTATATTTCCTGTTATTCTACATGTATGATTATAAAATTAGTTTATACTAATTATCAAATAACTTTTATTTGTTAATGGCAAACAGATCTTAAAGTAGGTAACACATTGGTCCTAAAATAGCGTAGACTTGATTTGGTAAATATAAAATGTTAGTAACAAAATTCACAGGAAAACAAAATCTAAATTACTTGTTATAATTAAAAATGTTTTTCTAAAATAGATAAATGGGTTTTTGTACTGGTTGTAACTATTAAATATGTTTTTCTAAAATAAATAAATGGACTTTTCAGCTACATACAAGCTCATAAAAATTAACAGGTGGCCAGAGTTTGATAAGTATAAATACTAAAAGTGATGTCACCAAGGATAGATTGATATATACAATAAGCGAGTTGTAAGCAGAGCCTATGCCCATTTCATCTTCAAAATGATCGAGTAGAATGGCTATAACTCACCCTCTCGGCCCTTAGCCTGGAAATGGAAGAACTTTGGTCCAATAAAATATAATGCCATACACCCGCAAAGCAGCCCATGGTAAATCTCTATTAACTTTAAATCATTGTCAAATTGTCAACTTAATATCCTCCCAAGTGCTCCAGAAACTAACTGCAATGAAAACAACTGAATGGTAAATTTTCTCTCAGAGCTCTGTTTATAAACTGTGACTTTTGTTTTTCTTTTAAAAGCTAGTTATTTATTAAATCTGCCTTTCCCAAACACGTTTACTAAAATCTGAAAAGAAGACTATTAAATGCCAAATCTTGTCTGATTGTAAAACTTGAATTATCTTTTAAAATCTAAAACTCGAATTCTCTTTTAAAATGTAAAATTCTAATAATCTATTTTAAATGTATAATTTCCTGTGGTCTTTTATGCCTATTTTTAAGTCTATTCAATTTATTCTATGATTTTATCATTTTAATATTATATGTATTTAATATGCCAAATGACTTGAAATCGCAAGTATTTATAAATATAATTTTAGCATATCGCTCTGTGAAGATAATTTCAAATCTTTGCTATAATAAATATTAAATAATTGAATTGTTATTTTTCTTTCCCAATCGCTGTTTCGAGATCATATTATTATTTTACTGATTAAGTTTTGGGTATTAATATTACAATAATCAGTTATCTAGTTAAAATTGTAATTTGCTTAATTCTAGTTATGAATTATAACTATTTATATATGTAACTCGTACATCATAGGAACTAGCCACAGAGATATTCTCAAAGCATATTTTAATGTTTTATTCTTAATCACCCCGCAAATACGCTTTGTCCTCCTTATGTTTACATATGTTGAGATGCAGGTGATAATATTAAACTAGGTTACTAATTAATTTAGTCCCTAAATAGTATATTTAAAATACTAAATTTGAAAACTGGATTGTATAGATATGCAAATAGATGCTATCTAATTTTAAGGCACAATAATATAATTTTACACATTTGCGTTATCTATATGTATAAGTTGCAGATGTGTCCTTACAAAGTACGCAATGTACAATTATCTGCTTGCTGCATGATTCTTGATGAAGTGCTGGTGGAGGCCACACTCATCCACTTTAATTCAGGTTCAAGCATACTTTTAGAACTAGGGCACAAGGATCTAGATTATTCATAATGCTTATCTGACTCCCTGAACTACTAATGTTCCTATTCATAGCAAGTTGAGTGGTTTTAGGGCAAACCGAGTCTTTGGAGACTGAAGCCCATGAATAATGACCCATTCGCACATTTTAGCTTAATTAATATTTTAATATGTGCCATAGAGGATATAGGTAAACCTATCATAAGCCAGTTTTCTCTCATTTTATAGTAAATGCTTATCTAGCATTAGAGTATATCCTAATCTAGGTTAACACACTAACCTGCATATCTCTGAGCCTAATTGCATGCTCGATTTAACTTTGTATAGATAGACACCATAGGAGCACTATCATAGTTAGTTATATAACTTTGGCTATAAAGTTCCATATGATCTAGCAGACTACAAAAGAGCTAGAAATTTGGCATATCAATATAGGCATAAACTCCAATACCGCACTATACTTTATTAAACACTTATAATGAGATAGGTAACATTACTCTCATTAGTTATATCATGCCTGCAAGCATAATATCTCACATTCCCATCATATAATTTTGTATATTTTGATTTACTATTTGTTATTGTTTTATTGAATTAATAATATTTAAAATTATAACTCGTTTTCCTATTTTTATTGTCCGTGAATTCATTATATCTATAGGTAGATTATTCTATTAAATCTCATAATCAATCATTGATATTTTAATTAACCACGTAGTCTTATATGTGTATATCTGACCAAATCAGTACTGAATTAGTTAATTTGCGAGTCTTTTGTTTTACCCTGAGTGACTGCCGGACCGAGGTTAAATTGAATGTCTGTGTATGTTGAGAAATGTCATCCATAGGGTATTAAATCATTGAGCAGAAGTGAAAGGATTGAATGTTGGTCGGATTCTGGATCCCAGTATGCAGATTCGATCAGATTTAGTGTATTTTGCCTATGTTCTAGATTTTGTTGCATGGAGGGATGATTCTTACTGTTACAATACATATATATTAAAAAAAAGACTAACCATCTTTATATTTGATTATATTTAATCAAAAAGAACAACATATATATATATATATATATCTATAGATAGTTTTTAATAAACAATATATTCAATCCTAACTATAATTACTTTAATCATATTTCGTATTTTATCCAAAAACAGAATAAAGAAAAATTAATAAAATTTTAAAAAATTTAAATACAAAAAAAAACAAAAAATAAACCCAAAATAAAATTAAACTCAGATTAATATTATTTTATCAAAGAAATCATATTAGGAATTTTAGATACTATCTTTACAAAACCTTGATTCATCTTAGGATTACTATTTTTAATATTTTTTACAAAAACTTTGACTTTCTTCAATGATATACAGATATAAAATGAGAAATACTATTTTATGTTTAATATTCTAAAAATTACGCTTAACTGAATAGAAATTTTCATAAACCTCAGATTTATTAGATAGTTTTTTATTCTTCTTTCACTACATAAAATACTTAAATATATCTAAAGGAATAGTTAGAGATAGAATATAACTACTTACTTTATTAAAAAAACACCTGATTGAGTGTAGCGACGACAAAAACAGCTAAATTTTTAATTTTTTTACATAAATTACTTTGAGGTCAAAAGATCAGATCTCTAAAGATAACAGTACTATTTTTAGTTGAGATACTGTAAAAATTACCTACTGAATAGAAATTTCAAAACCTCAAGTTTGTATTCAGATCTATTTTTTATTTTCTTTACTGCATACAAATACTTAAATAGATCTAAAAAAATAGAGATAGGAAACTAAACTCTGATTTAAACAAAAGACTGTAACCACTGACAAAAACATGAAGTTTTAATTTTTTTTACATAAATGTACCTTTGAGTCTTTCTAAGATATAGTGCAGAGCTTATATGGGCTGAACTGAGACAACCATGTAGCTATCTTTTTTGATTTGAGATAGGTCTAAAAATCCCTCAACTGAATAGAAATGTTTCATAACGCTAGATTGTATTCGATCTAGTTTTTTATCTCTTTACTACAAAAAAGTGAAATAGATGAAGGGAATATAGTTAGAGATAGTGAAACTAATACTCGCGTTAAAAAAACCCTTGAGGTGGAGATGGGCAAAAACAGTAGAGTTTTTTAACTTGTTTTGTTTATCATAAATGTACCTTTGACTTTCTTGATATAGAGAGATTTATATGGTGTTGAACTGAGATCAGACCATGTAGCTATTTTTTGTTGAGAATGTAAAAAATCCTAATGAATAAAATTTTAAAACTGAGTTTGTTTGATTAGTTTTTATTCTGCTTTCTACAAAAACTGAAACAGATCTGAAAGGGAATTGTAGAGATAGGAAACTAATACTTGTTGTAAAAAACACTTGATGCTTGGAGATGTAAAAAATTTTTATTTTTTGTTTATCTAAGTACTTTGATCTTTCTAAGATAGTTATAGATTATGAGAAAGTAGTATTTTTGTTGAAAAAAAAAAGTGAGAAAAATTTCATAAACCAGAGTGTATTAGACTAGTTCTTTATTCCTGCTTTACTGACATAGCAAAAGCTGAAAAGAAAAGGAAAGTAGAGAAGGAAAAACTTTAAAGAGGAGGAAAAAACTGTTTTTAACTTTTTTTATCATAAAGTATTTGCTTTCTTGCAATGATATAGATGCAGACTCATAGAACTGAGACGACTACTATTTGTAGGTTTGAGATACGGCTAAAAAATTACCAACTGAATAGAAATTCAAAACGCAGAGTTTGTATTCAGATCTAGTTTCTTTATTCCTGTCTTTCACTGACGATAGCAAATAGCTTGAAATCATGATCTGAAAGTGGAATTATAGTTAGAGATAGTGAATACTAACTACTCTGACGTTTATGTAAACAAACACGCTTGATTGGCAGCTTGGTAGGACGCCACTGTGGACATAAATGCGTTAGCATTTTTTAACTTGCTTTTGTTTCTAATGTACTTTGAGGCTTTCTTGCAATGTTGTTGCAGGGCTTCACTATGTGGTGATGCTGAACTGAGATCGACCCGTGCTATCTGGTTTGCTTGCTGGTTTGAAGACTTTGTCTAAAATTCGCTTGCAGCTGAATAGAAATGTTTCATACGCTCGGTTTGTATTCAGATCTGTTTCTTTATTCCGTCTTTCCGACGTGCAATAGCTGAAATCGATCTGAAAGTGGAATTATAGTTAGAGATAGGAATACTAACTATCTGCGTTTTGTAAACAACCCTTGTTGGTCTTGGTGGAACTGCTAACGGTGTTTTCTTTTGTTTATCATAAGTTGGGTCTTTCTTGCTGTTGTTGGGCTTCTTGGGGGCCGGCGCCCGGCCGTTTGCTGCGGTTTGAAGCGTGCAAATCCTTGCAAGCTGAAGTGTTTCAAAAGCTCAGGTTTGTATTCAGACGCTTTCGCTTTCCGGATGCAAGCTTGAAACGACTGAAAGGGATAAGTTGGAGGAACCGGTTTGAAACAAACCTGGCGCTGGGCCGGAAGGATTTTTAACTGCATTTTTGTTTATCATATATATATATATTCAAGTCTCAACTATAAGGTTTGTGGGTTTTCAATTTATATTATGCAGATACAATAGATTATAAATGGATCATAAAAATCAATATTTTCTGAACCAATAAATTATTTTTTTTAAAAAATAAGTAATAATTATCAATATTTTTTATTAAGTATAATAGGAGGATAATATAAATATATTCATGTAAATGTATTTTCATAATAGAAGTAGAGGAGCATTTGTCTTAAATTGAACTACTGATTACCATTTCTCTCCTAAACTATATGAAAACTGACAAAAAATATTATAACAAATTTTTGTCAAATTTGCATATATATATATATATATATATATATATATATATAAACTTAAAAAGTTAATTACATTAAAAAATACAAAGCTTTTATTATAAACTTTAATGGAAAAAAATATATGTTTATTTATCCTTTCATTCACGAAAATAATAATTTTACATAGGCTATCATAATTACACACTATTCATAAACATACATACATGTGTGTATATATTCACACACTAGGAAAATAGTGATAGATTCAAGAACTAAAGATCCTTGGATCAAAATTCTAATCTGTCATTTCTACTTCCTGACATCATATAATCTTCCAAGCAATAAACCATCCACATCACATGAACAAATGATCTTGATCAGAAGTCAATGTTTAATTCAGGGAGTTAAAAAACAGTGCAGAGCCCAATAGATATTTGTTTGTAAAACAATGTGTTATAAATTTTATAAGCAAAACCATCATTTCAAAGCCACAGATTTAAGACAAACTCCATTCTGAAACTGAACACAAGTCATGGCAATAGCAAGCATATGGACTAATCACTGCATTTGGACACTTTAATCCAAAATAATAGTATTCCTCAAATATTGATTTTATTAATAAAATTACTGAAACTGAAATAGCATGATCTACCTCATTAATTATATAGTTATCACTTGGTCTATTTAATTAAAATAATAAAAATAATTTAAACGGTGACTCATGGTTTTTAATTAAAAATAAAACTTATTATTTAGAATGTTGTTTAGTCAAATGATATTCAACAAATCTTTTATTATACACTAAAATGTACAATGAATTTCATTTTCATTTAATAATTCTTTGTTAAAAAGATCACTATCTTCTTTTTTAAATTTTATTTTATTTTGTTCAATTTTTTCTTATTTTCTTCTATTTTGTTTATTTCTTAGTGTTTTATTCTTATTATTAGATAAGTAGGATATAAAATTATATTAGTGAATGTTAACCAAACCAGTACTCCAATCATTAAATTGTTCAATTTGTAACAAACAGGTAAGAGTAGTGTAGTGCTACAACTTCTAGAGTTCCACAATATTGCATTACAAAATTGCATATTAATTGCAATGAGTTTATAATTTAGTTTTTATTTTGTTCCTAAATATCAGTTATAATCAGTTGATAGTAAAAATTCTAAATGAAACTGTTCTTTGCACAATTCAGTGAAGAATTTTATATTATGTTCATAAAATCAAAAGGTAAGCTATTTATTTCCAACACTATTATTTTATTTCAAATAGTTTCATTTTTAATGATATTTTTAATAACATATATAAAATACATTTTATTTTTATAACGTTTTTTAAAACATTGAAGATCAACAAGTTGAGAGATTTTCATGTTAGTAAAGTCAGAAAGGTAATTGTTGTTTGTTTGTTTTTTTTTTTCAAGATATTTTTTTAAAAATCAATTAATATTTTATTTTATTATATTTGCAAATAATTTAAGTAGTAATTATGTGATAAGGGATTAAATTTTGCAATAAATTCTATAAATATATTCAAACCCATGCTGTGGGGTTGTGCTGCATAGGTGTACAATTTTTTGCTACCCTTCTAGAAAAAGGAATTGTAATAATAAAAGCTTAATTAATAAATCAGTCACTACATAGTTTTCTACAACAAGTTTGTAATGTAAATTTTTCTGGCATTTGCTAATTAGATTATAATATTGACTGCATATGTATGTATAACAAAAGTACTGATGAAATAACTCTAAATACAATAAAGTTATCTGTCTCAAAAACAGCATAGACATATAATCATAGACCTAATCCAATTGATAAAACAATACTTATACATAAATAACACATATAACAAAATAAAACAATCAGTTAACATCAGCAAAATCAAGTATTGAAGCATTGATTTTTTCTTTAATTATTCTTTTGATTTATCTATTGATTTAAATTTTTTTATTAAAGTGAGTCATTTGTGTTATCCCTGAAGTGTTCTGCTGCATTGCACCCCCTGAAATCCAGCATAGAATGGTCCTGAATACATTATTATTGATGAAATAAATTTATAAATATACAAAAAGCATCAAAATATATATGTACAAAATATAAAAAGTAAAATGAATGTTTATTTAAATTTTCAAAAGAATTTGAGTTGCTTTAAAAGAAGATTTGCAATAGGAGAGAGTAAATCTTTGCAGCTATTTACTTATAATGTAAAATTAAAAAGTATGGTTTTATCAGAGGTCTGCCGAAAGTGTACTTAATGTATTATAAAAGTCTTGAATTTCAACTTTTATCTTTTTATAACGATTACAATGAATTTATACAAATTCTTTTTTTTATTAATTTTTGTTTATATTATTATTTTTTAAAATTGTAAATAATGAAAACTTTAGATATGGAAATCATTGATAGTAGTTTACATAGGAAGAATATTTTAAATTATGAAAAAATTAAATTCCATTAGTTTAGTGAATTACCAAATAAAATAGGGCAACAACTAATCACAGAATATAAACAGTGAATGTTATCTTCTCGTCTCATTGCTTCATCAACTGTGTCACTACTCAAAATCACTTATATGGAATAATATATGAATTTATGACATTTCTAAATGTGAAAAAAGCCATTTCTAAAGTTGATATAGTTAAATGCAGAAATAATTTTTCTTTGTAAGTACATTTAAAGCGTTTGCCAAGCAATGGCAGGGCTCTATTATAAGCAACAGAGATGGTATTGAAAAGTAGACAATATTTTTTTCATTATGTTGTAAGTATTTTTTATAAACAAATTTTCAATTATATGTGAATTATCTTACATATAAAAAAGGCTAATGTAAGTTTTAAAAAATAAGAAACTTAAAAAGATTTATTATATTATCTTTTTTATCTTCATTTCTCCTTATTGTTTTAGATATGTTATTGTTAATACAAAGCATCAGCATTAGTATAATTTCATAAAACTATTTACAAAAATGATTATTGCTTTTTAAAAACCCAAGATTGAAAAACATCACATCTCATTCTGAATATTGGATATATATTATCTTTTATGTTTACAATTATGCTTAATTGTAATTAGGAAAATATACATTAAATTTAGCATGAAAGAAGTAATGTTAAATACTTTTTTTGCCAATAGAGATTGTAATAAGACAGAGATCCTAAAATTAATTAATAAATAAACAAACTAATGATTTGTTACTCAGGGGTCACATGAAGATTCACAAAAAAAAATCACACACCAGAAATGACACAACTGAACTGTAATGATAGACTTGAGTTCGACAGCCCAGTATTCTACCATTGGTCCAAACCATGCTGGACATAAAATTAATGAAGTGTCATTATCTAAAATAAAATAAATAAATTATATATATATATATAATTTACTAAAAAAAATAGAGACCTTTATCTTAGCATTCATAAAGCATAACATGTCTCACATGTCCAATATTAGTGGTGTAGCCTGCACTGGGATTTTTGCTTGACTTTCTGAATAACATAACTCCTATGACCAGCTTATTATTATTCTGTCATCATTGTTTTCCAATAATAATAGCTAGAAATCCAATAGTAAATATCAAATCATTAGCTGTATAGGCTGGATGATGGTTATTTTTTTTAAAATGTCTAATATTGCTGAAGAAATTCCTCAAGAACCTAAAAACAATTCCCATTCTTACTTTGATTTTAAACATTATAATATGATTAAGATAGACAAATAAAAATATTTGATCAATTTATCTTATCTGTTTTACCTATAAGTTTAGAAATAATGGTGAAACAAAAGTTGCAGTTAATATAATATGTAAAAAACTATATCAATAATGAAAACAATATATATATATAATTTTAAAAATAGACAGTTTTCAACTAAAACTGGTATTTCATAATATTAAAGATAAAAAATATTATTTAAAATAATAATAATAATAATAATAATAATAATAATAATAATAATAATAATAATAATAATAATAATAATAATAATAATCATAATAATAATAATAATAATAATAATAATAATAATAATAATAATAATAATAATAATAATAATAATAATAATAATAATAATAATAATAATAATAATAATAATAATAATAATAATAGATGAATAAATTATTTTCTATTCTTTAATTTTGGTTACTGTAAGATGATATAAATCAAAGGCAATACTAATACTTGTTCAGACACAGAGTGATCATTAGAAAATATTAATGCTTACTTTAAGGCATATTTCAGTGACCAATACCTTTATCAAAAGCAAACATAATATTCAAAATAAAAATAATCTGTAATCCTACTGTCTTTAATTTATTTACATATTTAAAAAGTGGTTACTCAAATATCAAAAGATGAAATGATTTTTAGGAAAAAACTTTAAAATTATTTAAGGCTTAAAATGGAAAAGGGAAAACTAACAGTTTCTGAATTAAAGCTTAACCTATTACTATTGAATCCCAAACATTACATGTTTTCTTGAGCAAGTAATCGTTTAATTATTTATTTAGTACATATTAGTAAAACTATTGAAAATGCCTCATATTTATAATGAATAATTTATACTAGATATTATCATCATCCTTACAAATTATTCAACAAAAGTAGTTGTCACATATCAAATCTTTCTATCATATATTCTGTCTTTTTTCAACTTGTATTGTACAACATATCTTTTAACACATCTTTCATAACTCCCTTGTCTCAGTATACATACCTAATCAATTTTTTCTTATAATTTCTCAATAAATAATTTTTATTCACTTACATTTGTTATCATTTCTATATTTTTAATCACATAATTCTAATTTCTTTCTTTTAATTTCCAAAAAATTTAGATCTCTAAAGCCTTCAATAATTATCTTTTCTATTTTTCAATGCATATAAAGTGATATCCTGAACCAAATGTTTAAAATATTTATTTTTTTAAAATCTAATTTCAATGTATTTTAAAGCAATTTTTATTTATTACTGAGAAAAATCACATCTATAAAATGAATGGAAGATGGGATATAAATACATCTTTTCAATCAAATCTATTTCAGCACTAAATTTGCAGGTCTATCTGTACAGTAGTCTAATATATAATCTTAAAAGTAATAAAATCTACACAAACTATGAAGTTTATAATTAAGGCAATATATTTAATATTATATAAATATAAAAAAATTCAATAATTAGATGCAAATTGCTATTAAAAAGTAAAACAAATAAATTGAATGCAAATCTTAAAAAGACAATAATATCTTGACATCTATATTTTGGAAAATATTAAAACCTAAAAAATAATAATGATCACTCATTTCATGAGTATTCTGTTAACTTCCCCCTTACATAATTTAAATTTCTCAAAACTTTCTGTCATCTTGGAGAAATTTTTCATTTCAAAAGTGTGTTCAAAGAAGACCATGAATGGTTTTTGCAGTGAAAGAATGACCAACATGGAGTTTATGGGACATGGTTTGGCCCTTCTGGTGCTCAAATTTCTTGAAAACTTCTCTGAAGTAATAAATCATTTGATTATTTTTATGGTAATAAAAAATTGTTAAAACATATCCATAAATCAAACACATAACAGAAAATCTAATAAAAAAACAAAATAGTTTTAATTTGACCAAGAATTATATAAACCAACTAAACATCACATGGGCACCATTTCTTATGCTTTTTCAACACTTTTCTGCTCAACAAACAAAATATATTTGATTATTCTCTCTAAGTATGTGAAAAGATTAGAATAATTATCCATATTATTGTCAGTTGTCCATTGTTCTCTATTCCAACAGCTAAAGGCAGTTAGTTCTTTGTGAGACAGTTGCTAAGACTGTAAAATGGGTTATCCTTGTCAATAAAAATGTAGAACTTATCCTTCATAAATTTGCACTGTTATTAATATTTTTATATTTTCTTATGATATATGAGTAATGCAAATAAAAATATTACTTATATGAAAAGATGATAACAGTATTGTTAATGGGGGGGGGGAGATTTGCATGAATGCTATAAAAGATGAATCTTCTAAAAAGTATTGACCATGTCAAATAGATACATTTAAAATTTATAATAAAAATGTGTGAAGAAATGCAAATGAAAAAAGTATTAATTTATAAAAATGTAATAATTATTGAAGGCTGCTGATAAAACAAGACAAGTTTCATTGAATTTGGCAAATGAGATTTAAAAATGCTTTCCCCTGTTCTTTCATGCAATTGAAAGGAATCACATTTATAACATACATTTAAATCTAAGCTGGGTATTTTTTTTTCAGGTTACATATATGTTTATGGTTTTTAAGAAGCCAACCAATAGCTAACATGCTCAGTCAATCATTATAGAAAAATTAAATCTTCACACTTGGGAATTAGTAAATTTGGTAAGTAATTCCTGCTCTTTCCCTGTTCATCTATGGCTTGTTATTAGTGATGTACTCTCTTTATAATGAACTGTTTAAAGATTATTTTACCATTTACTTATTTCTCTCTATATGTAATGTTTGTGGCTAACCTGGTAATAATTTTTATTATAGGAATAATCAATTAAAATTAAAATTAACGTTTAGTTTTCAGCACTCAAAAGCAATAGTTTAAATAAAACAGAAAAGTGAATAAAGAGTTATTTATTTATTTATGGTAATATTAAATTTAAAACACACATTATATTATAAATAAAAAAGACATTACATGGTTAATATCAAGTTCACTGACCAAATTTTAGATCCATAAAACAGCTGCCTGTATTTTACCTCAACAGATTTCCCATGATATGTCATGCAAATACCATAGTTATAAATGCAACACCAATATCTCCACTTGAGGACTAGATTTCATCTTATAATGAGGTTCTCATTAATTTGATAGCAATTTTTAAAAAATCACTTCAATATTTGGCATAATACTTTCACAAACACCTAGATAAAATTTGACTATTTTCTTATATGTATAAATAAAACAAATTTGAAAATAATTAAGCCCTGAAGACACACTTTGAAAGAATTAATAAATAGATATTATGATCATAATGGTGATTTGTCACTGCTTTGTAACCTTTGTACAAAAATTTGTAATAGTAATTTAATATTTAGTGTTAAATTATAAACTAAGGTTGTATACCTTCTTTCATATTTTTATTTTTTATATTTCTGCATTAACAATTTGTTTCAGATCTATCTTAGTAGTCAAAAAATCAAATGTTATTCTGGTTGAAAAATATACCTTTTTTATGTTAAATATTAATAAATGCACAAACTTTTTAAAAAAAAATAACAATGAAATTTATTCTTATTTAATCTTATTATCATTTTTTAAAAATTGTTTTACACTCAAAGAGCACAAGTTCATACATATTTATTTTCACCACATAATCTTCAATTCCTTTGCTGCTCAACTTAATAATATGTAAATTACTAATAGATATTATTTTCTCAGTAATTTCTTTTGCCTGATAGGTATGTAACTTTTAACATGATAGGCGTCATTTTCTTTAAACATGAATATCTTAACAATTATATTCAATTATTTAAGTCTTTCTCATTTCCTTTTTAGCTTTTCACTTCTCTCTTTTCAGGTGTTGCTTTATTTTTCTACTGAAGCGTGAGCAATGTTACACTAGTCAGCTAATGACAAAGAAAACATTATTGGATAATAATAGGCTTTCATCAAATTTCACATATTTTGAAAATGATGCTTCTGTATTCAATTTTCTTTTTCTCCCCTATTTAATCTGTTCCTACAAAATTCAACAAAAGATCTTAATTCTCCCTGACATGCATCCATTAAAATATTAAGTGGATAATCAAATTAATTTTATATACCCCCTTCCCCTTTCTTTTTTTTCTTTTTGTAAAAAAAAAATAAGAAAATCTTAAATAATTACAATTAATTTAATTAAAATGAATCCGGTAGAAAACAAAATAACGAAATCGTAAATCCTAAATCAAATATGTATAGAAAATAATTTAAATAAAAATATTATTTATATATGTTTTAATTTTTTTTTCTATTTAAAGATTAAATTTTATGATTTCATCTGTTCATAATGGTATTAGATTATGCTTTTTATTATTATTTTACTTTCGAATCTTAATATGAAAAGTTATGCGAAATGATAAAATCAATTATTACTGCGGGATCAAAAGACAATTTTTCTAGGATAACAGAGATAGAGAATGTAGGAATTAATTTAAGTATTACATAAACCAATATATACATACAGTATATATCATTGTTACGACTGTTAGTCTTCAAACATGAGGTAAGTCATAAATACTGCAAAAAAGTGTGTTACTAGTAACTAAATTATTTTTTTTTTTACAGAATTTACATATGCGACTTTGAAGTATAGTAGCTGTAAATTAATCATTTTTAGGTTATAAGATTGAGTGCATATGTGGAAAAGAATATTAACATGCAAGTTTATAAGAAGAAAGAGATATAACTAATGGGCAGTAAAATTTGAAGTCTATATTTAAGATGAAAATAGTATAATAGTTTTTAATCTAATAAAAAATGATTAATGAATTATAGAAGGATTATTCCATGAATAAACCTAGATGAAAATAGAACACTTGTAAAATTAGTTTATATTTACAAACAGACAGATGTGTAAACATACAAGAGTAAAGAAAGGCAAGTATACAGATAGATAACTAAACAGATATAAGGATAGACAAATAAATAGTTAGATAGAGAGGATAGAAGCGGCTAGAAAAATAAGTGTATGAAAGACAGATAGATGGATCGATACATAGATAAATGGATGTTTGACAAAATAGATAAGTGGAGTGATAAATAGATTGATGGATGAATATATATAGATAAATGGATAAATAAATAAATATAAAGATAGATAGATAAATATCTTTATTAATAATAAAACATATGGAATCATACTTTAAATATAACAAACAAGTGGCATGGTTCAGCATTAAAATAATTCCACAGTTTTTTGTTCAGAAGATACATGGACTTTGAGTTCTAGACACTGTCTTCTATCAAGGCTGAAAATCACACATTTTATTTAAAAGATAATAAAATATTCTATAAAATAAACTATCCAATAATAAATCATAAAAACTGTTTCTAACAAAATCATGTTAAATATCTCTTATACCTACTAAATAAATGACTACAAAGATCTTATGTAATATTATTAACTTTATACAACCGGAACAAGATAAATTTCATATAAATATTTGTGATATAATTTATATAATGGATTTTTTTTTCAACATTGTAACAACTACTTAACAATTTTCAGCATTTTACATAATTTATCAGCAATGTTTATTGCAAAATAAAATAACCCAAAATTTTTGTTAAATTTGCTTTATCTAAAATAGGAATAAATTTATCACACAAAAATATATTCTGGTTAATTCATTTATTAAATATATATTTATATTATTATTGTATCTTTTGATATTGGTATTAAAAATAAAAATAAAAATTGATGTGTTGTACATATTTATTTATTTCTGTACAGACACTGTTCCGAACAATATTTAAAGAAGTAATGCATGAAGAGATAGTTCAAAACTGGATTTTAAAGCAAGTTGAGTTTTGAAGGTTCAATTACCTTTTAATTTTTAATGGGCCTCTAATATTATTTTCATGTAGGACCATTGAAAAATAAAATCCATCACTGGCACTAAATATATATTTTCATCATCATATAAACTTGTACTTTTAACAAAAACATACGACAAAAAATCCATACAAATATATTGAAGACAATAACTTAATTTAAATATATGAATAGAAATTAATATTTTAATAATATTTCCATTTTAATATTTAAATCAGGCTATAGTTTTTAAAATACAATAATTTTTGATTGCACAACTTATTTTTACAATTATCTATTCAGTTTTCAATTTCCTTTAACATTGTTTGATATTTTTTACATATACATTATCTTATGTCCATTTTTTTCTTGGATATGGATTAATTTGTTGTTCTGGTAATATCAATTTATTACCTTTTTTTCCTTGCACAGAATAAAATTCTGTTTCCTGTAAAATCTTCATGATGTTTTTAATATTTTAGTATACTTAATATTTATTTACAAATTTGATATTCATATAATAAAATAATTTTGAACAATGTTTAATTTGTGTTGTCATATTTCATTGCTCCAAATTTCATTTATTTTTCAAAATATATCTGGAGTCAAATGTATTAACATCTAGTTAATATATTAACCATTTTAATGCATTAAATAGTTAATTGTTTTAAAGGTAGAATTTATTTTAACTAATATAAAAAAATAAGAATTCATATATATATATATCACCTTCAACAGAAAATGTCATTGTTTTGCTGTTATTGTTGTTGTTTTTTTACAAAAACTTTTAATATGTAAGTATTCTTTTTTATAATTTTAATGATTAATTACATATTATTACTTGTACTATAGCAATGATTTCTTGATAAAAAGATGTGGAAGTTGGTAGTTTTTCATGTGCCACAATTGCTTATTATAGTATCAATTTTTGTCATGATATAAGTAATA
Organism: Epiperipatus broadwayi; assembly: GCA_028023455.1. Classification (NCBI taxonomy): domain Eukaryota; kingdom Metazoa; phylum Onychophora; class Udeonychophora; order Euonychophora; family Peripatidae; genus Epiperipatus; species Epiperipatus broadwayi. The sequence goes on along the minus strand of JAQFVV010001076.1, from coordinate 59,242 downwards.
AGGATGGCTTCAATACATATATGTAAGTAAATAATTTAAAATTATCAAAAATATGAAATTACTTGAAGTGCAATTTTGAGAATTGTATAGTTTTAAATGTTAGTGATAAAAAAATTAACAAATTTCATCACTTCAAGTTTTGGGCTCTGACATAATTAATGACCTTGAAATAATCAATACGCCATGAATTTAGCAATACCATTCTTATTTAAATATCTCAGCAATGTTTAATTTGAAGTTAATGCTTAACAGTTCAAATTAGATGTAAATTAACAACAGTCTTATTACCAGTGGCTTTTAAATTTACTGCAAATTGCAACCATCGTTATCTTCAGAGCATAATAATGATACTTAAATAATAATAGCACCCCTATGTTGGTAAAATATCAGTTTCTCAATAATAATCATATAACTTTAAGACTCAGTAAATGTTTATAAACACTATGTTTGGAGAAAAAAAAGTAATAATAATAATCATAAATCAGAATTATAAAAGTCAGTCTGTAACTATTTCTATTTCCATTAATTATAAACATTGAAAATATATTAAGGAATAATGGATTACATTCGAGTATGCTCTTATGTGCAGTATTTTAAATAAAGTTAATTAAAATAAGTATCTAATATTTACAATAAAATAAAATAATTTTATATACATGAATGTAATTACTTTTGTACTTTGTAAAATATTTATTTTTATGTAAAGTTATTCTTTGATTTCAACTTATCAATAAATAGTTTTACATGTATTTTTAGCTGCATTTTATAAAACAGCAGCAAGAATGAATACAAAGAATGTGGGTTGATGGCTAAGAAATTGAAAGGACTATAATTACGGTGTCATTTTATTCTAATTTACATTCTTTGTTAATAAAAACAAAGATATTATTATACTTGCAAAATTGAAATGAATATAATTGCTGCGGTAAAATAATGGCAGTCAGGTGCTAGATTTAAAGCTTTTGGAAAGCCGCCAATCTCCAACGTCTTTCAAGATATCTTTATATTTCATATTTGATAAAATGAAATTCCTTATCATATAAAACCTCTTTTAAGCGGAAGAGAAATTTTTAAGTCAATTAAATATTTCTGCAGTAATAAAAATATCAAAAGTATTTATTTATTTCGTCATTTGAAATGGGCACGATACATCAAAGTTAAGCAAACCTCCCTCTTTACTCAAATTTATCACAGACTAAAAGTGAAAATTTATATTAATTGAATAATAAAAAGTAAAGTCAAGTTGGTTTATACATAACTAACATAAATTCTCGAATATATATATATATTCAGCAATGCAAAAAGAAATAATTTTAGATTACATTTATATAAATTGAATTTTCTAAAAAATAAAAAAAAAGATAACAGAATAGTCATTGTTTTTATTTTAAAAAAATAATCAAATGGATTATCCTCTTGCTGGGGGTTTATAAAAAGTTAGCTCAACAGAAGTTTCAGAATTGCAATTAATCTGAGAACCTTACACTAGAGTTTGATTCTCCAGAACTGTCCTAAACAAGCAGGGTATTTCTTTATTATAAATGGATAGAAAAAAAAAACATGACAATAATGTGATTAGATAATAATATATACAAAGAACTGAAAAAATAGTAAATGTGAGTAAATAAGATTTTATTTTACAAATTGTTTAAAGAATGGTTTTGATTGTTTTAAAAGTAATTGGTATTATAATGATAAAAATGTTTTCTTCTCATTAATTAAAAGTTATTTACAAATTTATTTGTATACTAACATTTACCTTTTTAAAAATATATATATATATTTTTCTGAAAAACAAAAAAAAAAGCAAATATCTCGAATATTGAAACATTTAGATATTTAAAGATATGAAGAATCAATTTATAAGCATGAAAAGAAAAAAAAATATTTGTTTATAATAATCCTAAATATATAAATAAGAAGAAGATTGCAAGAAAATCAAGCCATATATCACGTGATTTAATTTAATAAGTTTGTATTAAAAATGTTATATAATGAGCATAAATAGCTCTCAACAAGCTTTTTTGAAAATCCTTATCCCCAGACCAGTTTTTAGCTGTTGGCTGTCATAAGTGAGGTGCTAGGATATTTAGATATTAGTGAATATTCCTATCCCAGATAGGTTTCAAGCTGATGGGTATTGTCAGTGATTGCTTGGATATTCAGATATCCCTAATTCCCAGACCGGTTTCTAGGTATTGGCTGTCATCATTGAGGTGCCAGTCTTGAGATAGGGATATTCAAAAAAGCTCACTAAAAGCTATTCACATTCATTATATAATAATAAGAAGAGTATATTACAGAAATGATTTCATAACAATTATTGATATTATTTTATATAGGGTTTTTTTTTTTTTTTTTGGAAATGTATTTTTAAACTCTTCAGTATAATCTGCTTATCTATCTTTAAAAGTTTATATAAAGATAACTTGTTTTACAGAAACATAATAATATAATAGTTTGCATTGTGCATGCATATGATAGGTCATTGTTCATAGAAATTTTATTTTAATGAGATTTTCAAAATGATGTAATGTCTTATAGCCATATTTTTTTTATGATTTTTTTTTTTAATAAAAAACCACAGAATATCTTAAATATAAATATTTTTTAGAAAGAATTGATAGATATTTTCAAGGTAAATACAATATTAATCATACTTTTTAATAATTATTTTCAATATACTGAATTGAATTGTCTCAGTAAATTATTTCAAATTTATTCTCCAGAAAAAAAAATTACTAAAATAAAATTAGCACTTCACAGAAAAAATATGTACATATGTGTATATAAATTGCCCAAATGTGATTAGTCAATAAATATTTAAAAATAAATTATTATATCATCTAATATTTATTTTGTTAGGAATGAAATACTTTTTTAAATGTATATCTTCAACATAACTCATAAGTTAAAAATAAAATGTACTAATTTTTATAAAAGTAATTAATAAAAGTATAATTGATGAATATAATTATGTATTATTTTAATTTCAATTATATATGAATAATTTAAAATTATTAATAAAATTCCTATTTTAAAACATAGATACCTAAATTCTCAATTTATATAAAGAAAATTAAAGTTAATAATTTTAAAAATGTTTAAATTATTCAATTTTCATTTTATGATGATGATGTTTTCTCAGATTTCTTGTTTTTTATTGGTAAATTTGCTTTAGGATAGATTAGTTTAAACTAATGTTACTGTGAAAATTTGGTTTGTTCTTAAATGCATAAATAATCTATTTAGCATTTGTGAAAAGATAACAGTTTTAAATATGAATAAATATTAGAAAATTTCAATAAAGTTTAAAAATCGATGTTTATTTGTTTCTATTTATTTTAAATTATAAGTACCAATGATATATAAAATGACTAGCTTTAAATCTGTTTCACATCATTATGAAAATTTATATAGTTATTTATAAAAGTGACAAAATTCAAAATATTAAACTATTTTCTCAAGAACTTATAAATATAGAATATAACTCACTATATATATTACCACACCTACCAAGCTAGAGTAATCAATGGATGCCAGAAGGCTTGTGCATAAAATCCCCATCTAGTGCCTTCTCATCCAATATCCCCAGACTAGTTTCTGGCTTATGGCCTTCATTGGTGAGGAGCCTTTGGATCTGAAAGCACTGCACCTAGATCTTAGGATCTAATGCAACTCTACAGCAAACACATTTTATCTCCATTTAATTACAAAACTATGAGTCTTAAACTGAAAACACCTTAATGTTTTAACAACAGTTATACACAATATTGGCTTAAATATAAAATATGATGGAAGAAAATTTCTATATATATTAAATAAGTTTAATAATAAGCCTTATAACATCATCATAATTAAAAATAATAAAAATGTATATATATATGCCCTTTGTCAATAATATTTTATCTAAATTTATTAAAAAAATATTTAATAAAAAATACAATATTTCATTTTATGTTCTTTGAAATATAAATAGATTAATTAAGAATTGCAACAGTCATATTTTCAAAAAACAAAATAGTAATACATTGATATAAAAAATCAACATTAATGAATCAATATATATGCTCTAGAAAAAAAGATTAAATGAATATTGGCTACTTTATAACTATATAAAAAATGCTACAATTAATATAATATTGCTTCCATTTTTTTGACTATAACTTTAAATTTACCTTTAATTCAGAACTCAAAAAAATATAGCCAAGAAAAGACCCTAGAAAAATTATAAGAGTAATCATTATGAACTAATTAAAAACTTATGTAACAAATAGACAATTTCTGTTTTTTTTTTTTTTTGCAGGAAGAAATTCAATTGATGATTACAATGTAATTAAAAGGACCACTGCTTAAATTTCTATATGATTACTTTTAATTATTTACAGATACTATAATAACTGATAATATATCAGATCACCATTTCTTATGGTTGCACATAACTGTTAACATAGGCAAAACTCTCGATACAGTAGTGCCAATCATTGCCAGCCAGAGTAATCAATAGCCACAAGCCAGAAACTAATCTGGTAATATTGGATGAGTAGGCTTTAGATGAGGATTTTATGCACAAGCCTTCTGGTATCCATTGATTACTGTGGCTGGCTCTGAGTGGCATTACTGTTTGAGAGTTTTACCTATGATAATAAGTTATGTGCAAGCATAAGAAATGGTGGTCATGTGATGTTTAGTGGTTTAACACCAATCCTGCCTAATAGGATAGTTGTGGCTATAGTTGTTAAAAAGCCAAAGATACCAAAATGTATAGGTACTGAACTGAGTTCAGACCCATATGACTATATAAGCTATTGAGCTTAGAATGAAAATATTATTGTGTTTTCAATTTTATTCTCATAGTTTTGTAGTTAAGTAGAGATAAAAGGTAGCTGCTGGAGGGGTGCATTAGATCCTAAGATCTAGGTGCAGTGCTCTCAGATCCAAGGCACTTCACTGATGAAGGCCACAAGCCAGAAACTAGTCTGAGGATATTGGATGAGTAGGCACTAGATGGGATTTTATGCACAAGCCTTCTGGAATCCAGTGCTTACTCTGGCTGGCACTGAGTGGCACTACTGTATTGAGATTTTTAATGATTCATGCCTTTAAAATATTTATTGATGGAAAAAGTATGTGAAGAGTAGTTTCATTCCACAAAATTTCATTTATTATATACATATATAGAATGAATTGCACATTGCTAGCTCAAATTCAAATCTAAAATATTACTCTCACTAAACACTACGTTTTTCCAACAATACACACTTGTAAAACAAATATAAGTCTTAGGATTATTCAAAATGTAATGAAATTAGTAGGGAAAATGACATGTGTTTATAAATTCCTGTTAGAATGATAATACTTGACAAAATGTAGAGGGATTTATTTATGTGCATATATATATGTGTGTGTGTGTGTAAGGAATCAGTAACCCAAAATACAACCAAATGATTTGTGGTTTTATTTAGATCATTGTTCTTCCAAGGCAATTTGTAATAAAATAATCTAGTTCATATAAATCAATAACTATTAAATTAAATTTCAGATAAGACAGGATTTTCCATCACCATCAACTATGTAATCTAATATCTTTATATTTTATGGAAAATTTGTTTAACAATGTAGATGTAATATTAAATGTGTTATTCATAAAACTGTTACAGTAGTTATTTATATAATATAAGAAAACATAAAAATAGATATGACTTAATTTATCTCAAACACACAATATTTTAATAAATAATTAATTTACTCAACCAAAATACATGTCAGATAATATATAATTAACAATAATTCTTTTAACTCTAATACTAATATGAACTGCTTTTAATAAGAATAAATAATTTGTATTAATACCCAACAAGTTTCAGATATATTCAAATATTTGTAAAAAAAAAAAAAAAAAATGAAGTAGTTTAGTATTCGTTCTTTTTACTCTCATACGTTTGTTAAAAATTAATTTTTTTTTTTTAACTTTCCCTTCTTAAATAATGCTTTTATAATGATATTAATGATAAAAAATATATATTAATAATTATTTTTTTGCTCATAAGTTTCCATTTCTTATAATGATAGAACTGTATGCAAAATTAGTTATTATTTAATAAAATCTTATAATGAAAAAAAAAGGAAAGTATAAACCTACTTTCCTGCTTTATATATGCGTCAATGTTTTGTTAAACAATGTTCATTAAAATGCCCAATTTCAAAATAGGTAAAATAAATTCACAAAGATTACTTAGTAGTCAAGCGTTGTTAGCCGAGAGGCCATGCAAGCAAGTAGTTGGTTGCAGACGGTTGTGGGTTCGCCTCCCGGCCGATGCTATGACATATGAAAAAAAAAATTATTTAGTAATTTCTTTGGTTAAATTTTTTTACTTTAAAATCCAATTTAATGCATGAAGGACTAGTTTATTTTTCAATTAAAAATATGTAATAAGTTAGTTAATCCTCACAAACAATTATCTTCTTCATAAATTGATCTTTTTCATATTTATTAATTCTTGGAATTTTACTATTTTTAAAAATATCATTTTATAAATGACTTTCCATAAATACTCTTTTAAAATAAAAAAAATATTAATACTGGTAAATAATTTGAATCTCGAAAAATGATGAATATAGTTCCTCAGAATTTCTAGAAGTTTGTTTTAAAAATTTTATAAAATATGAAATTTAAAAAATATTTTCCTAATATTAAAAAACCATCAGAAACGCATTGCTGAATTCTAAAAGAATATCACATAAATATATTATAATTTCATATTTTAGAAAGTTTTTAAAATAGAATTCTTCTAATAGAATTCTTCTAAATTTTTTCGCCAAAACTGTTGTGTTGTTATACGATTTCTTTTAGAACTTGGCCACTAACTCAATATAACTATCTCCTTGGATATTGCAGTTTATCATTTTCTCGTTTTTTTATTTTGACTTTTTTAATATTATATATACAATATTATATAAATATAAATATTTCATGGACATTATCATATTTTTTTTAAACAGTTAATTTTTTTAGCTTCTTAAACCAAGACATATTAAGATTCAAAATCATTATTTTTTCTTGTAATTTTTAATACAAGTACTGTACCGGTCAGAATTGTATGTTCATTTAACAAAGTTTAGAATCTAAGCAAAAGTACCCTAAATCCACTCATGCCCGAGATACACAGGTCAGGAGCAATCATGAATTCTACCCTATTTGCTCTTCTCTAAAACTATAACATTATAAACAACACTTCTGATGATAACATGAAATTTTATTCATTCTGGTCCCAGAGACACAGCAGAGAAACACGAGATTTATAGGGTAATTAATGTAAATAAATAATGTTAAAACTTGGCTCAATCAAATATCTTATGTGAAGGGACAATTTATAAATTTTAAATGAATTGCACACAGCTAGCATTGCAAAAGAAACATGAATTATAAAATAGTATCCATCCAGAATAAGCAAGAACAGAATAACCCAGAGATAAATATCTATTTGAAGTAATCAGTTATAACTTCTAAATATTACTGACATTATTATAAATATTTAATGGAATTCAATGAGTGAGAGTCAGTAAGACACAACGCATGAGTAATTATTAAAACACAATAATTTAATAAATATAAACAATTTAATTTACATTAGAAAACATAGCACAGATTTAATGCGGTTATTACTTTGCATATAAGCAACTGATTTAGTATGCTAATGAGTTGTAGTATAATAATAAATTAATGTTATCAATGCGGTGATAATTACTTTAAGTAATGATAAGGATGTTTACAAATTCATCTCTAAAGAGAGGTTTACTCTTGATATGATAGTCAATAATTTATCGTTTATGAGCTTATTTGGGCCTGTACAAATGAGGAATGGGTTAACCTAATAAGTTTTACTGTGACAATCCTAAAATATTCGACTCATGATAAAATGAGTGGTTTATAAACATCACTGTGCCACGTCTTATAAATAAAATGAGAACTACATATAAAAAAACTCACAGTGCTAACTATAATGACAGCGTTTAAAATGGAGATGTCCGTCTTTGGACTGGAAGGCTTTATCACATATATGATTCTGCTTCTATTTATCACAAGGTGATATTCGAAAATATGAGTGGTAAGGATTCCATGGCACACCCTCCAACATGTCACAGGCAGAACCTTAATACTCTAATGTTTATCCTGAGATCGGTTATACCAAACCTCATTCCTATATGAGTTACGTGAAGAAAATCCGGATTTCGGATGAGTAAATATGATAAAGCAAAATATAATTCTTTAAAATGCCATCATAAGTAAGCAACGTGAATATGGCTTAAGTCTTAAATGACTAATGAAATAATTTAAACTTAAATAAAGCAATAATAGCATGCGTAATGCCATGATAAAATGATAACCCACTCAGCATCGTACGTATAACTTTAATAAATTTAGGATGTCGAATATAAATGAGGAAAAAATATTATTTTTCCTATTTAACAAACCCAAGTATTCCTAAACGACAATATATTATAATTAATTTAACTCTTAATGGCATATAAATAATAAATAGTTATTAAAGTATATTAATAATCAAATTTATTAAAAGAACAAATTGCATTTAAATATCGATAGTGATATGATTTTTAAACAATCCGCCATTAACCATAATTTCAAAATATTTAACCGAGCGAACAGCGTTCAATAAGAAATTTTATGTTTAAACTATTTAAATATTCCAAAATATCGGAATGATGATTGAAATAATATAAGTTCGCTAGACTAAAACATTAGCATACTAAAACTAATTTAATAAGATATATTTTTAAAATAAGTTTTGCCACATGAAATAAAATAGAGTGTGAAACTTAAAAAAAACTAATAATAAATTTACAGTACATAATTCTGTGCTTAGCGTTTCAAAAAAACAAGTTTAAAAACTTAAAAGAGAAAATCATAAATTTAACGATAATTAAGTTTATAATCAGTTATAAAATAAATAAAGATTACATTCTGATTACAATTAAGATTTAGGAAAGAAATGAAGTGAGGAGAATTAAGAGTTCATTCTTCGGCAAAATGGATTACCTTTAGAAATTATGGTGGCCACTTATAATAACGTATACGAAGTTTAGCAAGGCACAATATTAATAAAATAATGGTAGGCATCTTCCAATATTCTTTACAATTAAACATAGCAGTTCTCAAGCAGCGATGACGATTTAAGATCAGGGAGGCAAATTCCTTTTACTCACAGTCCATTTTGTTACCACTCTCTACACAAATACCAGAGAGAAGAGTGATTTGAACTCCTTCCGTGCATTCCAAGAACTTCTGCTCCTCCTATACTTGAAATTTAGCAATATTGGAAGACGTAAACAATATGTTCCAGAAAGCAGATTATTTAAATGTAATTTTAAAATTGCAAATAACTTTAAAATATGATTTTTGGTTTGACTTGAAATGAGAATGACATTTTTAAATTGTAATAATATTTTTTTAGAATTTCTGGCATTGCTTTAGCTCTACATTAATTGTATTTATTTTTATATCTATAATACATATACGCACATACACAATTATCTAAATGAAGGGAATTTATAAGCTTGAAAATAAAATATACTTAAGCTAAAATAATAATTTAACTGGTTACACATAACCTTTTCTTAAATAAACAGGGTGGAAGTGATATGTGTATATGTGTGTGCTTAATATTCCTGGATGACCAAATAAACATATAAACAGGTTCAAACCCTACTTTAAAGGTATGTAATGTCATCAGGCAGTGAAGTTAAATATGTACTACAGATTTACCACTTCAGTACTTAAACTTGTGCTTATATACTCAAATGCAAATATCAATTGTTCTCACAAATAGATAAAAAGTATTAATATGGTTAGTTCAAAATTTAAAAAAAAGAACTATGGGTTAGAAATCATGAAGTGTTATTGTAATGAAAAGTTTATTGGATATATATGCTTCATCTTTATTCACTCTATTTTTTTAAATTATTTATATCATCAGTGTTTTCTTAAAAGTTTAAGATTGTGGTATTTTAGTTGTACTTATATATTAGAAGAGATGTGTTCAAGGAAGAAGACCATGTATATACTAATGGACATATTGTAATTAAAATTGAAATAATGAATTTAATAGTTTATAAACTATTATAAACAATCCTTAAATCTGCAGAAGTTCTTTTGGTTAATTTCTTAAACCTGCCTCAACTGCCATTAAATTCAAAAAAACAAAAACAAAAAACAAAGCGGAAGCAAATATCATCAATTTAAATCCCACGAATCTTGTATTTTAATGTTAGCAGCTTGTCTATTTATTAAATGCATTTTATTCATATTTATAAAAATTGCCTCTTTAATTTTTCTTTTATTATGGTTTCTCTCTTCATGAAGAATTTTCACATTTTCAAAATCAAATTTAAATTTATATTTACATGTTTTTTCATGATCAAAGAAAACTGAAGGAGACATTAAATCACCATTATTTTTACTTTTTACATGCTTATATAACATTTCATGCTCCCTCAATCTCTTCTCATTACTGCACCTAGATTCACCTATGGACATATGTGTAATTAGCAAAATAAAAAAATATTATATAGAAAGTAAAAGGTACAAAGAAAAAAATTCAAAGAAGCTGCTCATATGACAATGGTGAATGATTCCATAAGTCTATGCATAATATATAAAAACCACTAATGAACTTTGGTGTTAAGAAAATGTGGAGAAATCAGGAGGAATTTCATACAGAAATATATGAAATTGCTACCAACTGATGGCTTTGGTAGGATGTGTCAGTTGGTTAGAGCATTATCTCAAAATCCAATATTCAATAAGGTTTGATTCTCATGGTAGTACTGTCACTGGCCAAACTAGCAACACCTAAAGAAGATAGAAGAACAATACCTTTCAAACCATTGTGCATATACTAAGCTGTGTGCTATTACTAACAGTTGAATGTAATTCAAAGATTTAAATAAACTTAATTTGTTCTAAAGACAATCAATACTTAATATTAGATGATGGAAATAGTCCAATACATAAATATTTATATCTTCATGTTAATAAATAGCTATCCTGGTACACTGGCTCCTTCTCTACAAAAAAATATGTATATTTTTCTTACTAATAGCTTCATAAACTTATTTTGTTTGTCATTAATTTATTTATTTAAAAATATATTTATTGACTTTATAAAATTGTACAGATGCATAATAAAAACACTTTGTAAATGTTGGCTCATCCATTGCTGGCGTTGGTCTGGAAAAAGTATCAAGACCATTTCCCACTAGCAGGTTATAAAATGAGCAGATACGTATATTTAGTTGGCATTGCCCACCCCTCCAGTCAAAAATGACCCAATAATGCTAACTTATCAGCTGGAATAGATGTAGTATGAATTCAATGCCCCTCTAGAAGAATCTGACATGTTGCAACACAGACTACTTCTTCTACAATACACTACAATGTGGATATATCGGGTCCAAAATTCATGTAGAGTCTGTAGGCCATACTAGTAGGCTCCATGTATTGTTAAACAAAAATCTAGAGGATAGTATCTTATCCTTGTCTTGAAGAGCTTTAAGCTTATCGCAAAATACAGCATTGGGATCCGTGTTGGTTGTGTGAACTTTGTCCTGCACCTTGTGTACCAAAAACATATGTCAGGAAGATTGATAACTTATATGTAAAGTCTCCAGAGAAGAGACAACCCCTGATGTCCAGGATTTTATCCACTGCTATAATGCAGTGTTGAGAGATAATTCTTCGAATACTGTTATAGCCTGGACATACATTTAACAGGTGATTAAAGGACTCCTCTCCTCTAGAACAGGCATGACAAATAGGGTCTATTTTATTTAGAAACCGTTTGTAGTATAAGAATGTATTAGTTGGCATGGAATCCATATCACCTTAATCAGATAATCCAAAGTTTGGGCTCCAGTAGCAGATATTTAAATATTGAGGTGATTTTATAATTGCTGCACCCTAGGTGAGCATAAATAACTGTATTAACAGGATTCAGCAGGCAATGTGCCTGCCAGATGTTGATTTTATTATTAAACCCTGTTATGAGTGCCATGTATAGAGATTGTTGTTTAATAATGGTGTCAAGCCATGTGTGTTTACTGGGGGGGGGGTCTGTCAGTAGGTATTACAGTCTCTATAATATTTGATAGAGGTATTTTTTCCCCAGATTTACTAAAAGTGAATGCCCTTTTTGGAAATTGATTGTCTGTATTGAATGGAGACCCATACCATTCTTTTCCTGTGAATGAAGTCTGGGATGCTAATTGCAGTGGTCCGACCTCTCCATAAGAGCTGACCACAGAGCCTCTGAATCTGTAAGGTGAATAATTTGGTAACTGACATTATTGGCAGGTAGTATTTTGCCATATCTTCATATTAATAAGAGCAATCTTCCTTGTAGGGACAGGTATGTCTTTGACAGCGACTGACCACCTTAGGTAGCATTGCTTATGATGGATTTTTGTAGGCAGACAGACATAGCAGTCTGTGACTTGAAGATAGGAAACCCCAGAAAACACCGAAGTTCCGCTAAAAAATTGGATAGTATTTTCCTACCAGTGTTGATGCACCAGGATGACGACTTGTGAGGATTGATGGATAATTTATAATCTTTAGTATAATTGGTAATTATGGAATGAAGTGTCTTCAGATATTTATGAGATGGAAGAATCACAAGTATGTCATCCATGTATGCAAAAACCTTGATGTTTTTCTTAAGCCGGGGCACATATATACCTGGAAGCTGATCTAGCTCTTTAATCAGAGGGTTAATGTACTTTATGAACAAAAGACCACTCAACGGTGAACCTTGTGGTATGGATCTTGAAGGGCCAAATCCATCTGAGTAATGTCCATTTATGGAAATATGCATATGCCTATTATTCAGGAGATTGTCCAATATCTGAATTATCTGTTTTGATATGTCCAACTGAGATAGCAATTCAAGAAGAATGTTGACATCTACTGTATCAAAAGCATTGGACACATCCAGCTGGACTGCCACAGGCCGGGATTTTCTGTTAGATCTAATGTGATCAAGCAGAATTTTCACTTCGCCAATTGCAGTCAGCGCCAATGATCCCCTCCTTGCATATTGAGAGGCCGATATATCCTGTAAAATGGCATTCTGAATTTTTATTTTTTATTACTACTATGGAAAGGTCTTAATTTTCTGGCATTACAATAACTTTTTTATGTTTTTATTGCATTAATTATAAATGAACTTTTGTCATTTGATTGAATACTTTCACATGGATCTTCACAATTTCTTGTAACTATTATCTTGATATTTGCTGAGTTGAAGAGTCTCAAAATACTTATTCACAAAAATTGAAAACAGGTGTATTATATCTAAAAAAAAAATCATTCCCGTTTAATTAATTAAAAAGTTCCTACAAAGAAAAAGATTATGTATTTGTCATTAATTTATTTGTTTTCATTTTATGATGTAAAATTTATATGAAGATCATTTTATATTTCATTGATCTATTGAATCATTATTTTGAAATACAAAAAGTTAATCCAATTTTTCACTACCAAAGAAAAATAGAATCTGCAATAACAAATTCTTGAGTCTTGGAATTAGACGTTGATTCATAGCGCCACAAAGTTGATAACTAGAATACGACAATAAAAGTTGGAGTTTACGGGGATTTATTATTTTGGCTTCATTACCAAAAACAAATTAGCCAACATGTTCAATTAAATTATAGAATCATTATTAGACATGTACTTACACCTTCAATTAAAATAATTTACATTGGACTTGAATACTATTTTAGTGATTTAAATATTTGTCCATACAATTATCATTATCAGAATATAAAAAGTTAAACACAACAATATCCTCATCTTTATACGAAAATGATTCTTCAGCCATTATTTTACTAAATTAGAGGGAAACAATCGTTCGAATTTCATTATCTACTAAATGATATGAATAAATAACCATTATGTGCATTGATGACCTTCATTTTCTCTTTCACCTTTTGTATTTTCTAATATATCAATCTTTCCTACTAATAACAAATTTGTAAGTTACAAAACTTTAAAAAATATTGAGTGTAGTGCAATGTTTTGAAGACAATCCTTCACAAAGGCAAATTTATTAAACGTTTTATCTTATACTTTAATTTTGAAATGTAGAATCATTTGTAAGCAATAATTATCCATTTTTAAGCAAATTTTTTAGGTTGAGTTAAAAGGTTCTGAGCCTTTATGTTCATTAATAATAAATAATCATATGCAATATTATAATCTTCTCCATGTGACATAAACTTTGACTTAAACACATTGCTTTTATATCCACTGTGATAAATTAACACCAATTGATTGATTTCCCAATCTAGTATTACCAAATTCAAATCATCATAACTACTTATAAACTCTGTACATAAAATATTAAAATGTAATGCATCACACATTATTAATCATAAACACTTATTGTTATAGGGGTTCCTTCCAATTTTCCAATAAAAATAAAACTAAAATATATTATTTAACTCTGTACTTTATAATAAAACTATTTTTGTTTCTCAAATTTCTTAATAATGAATATTTCTTCATATTTCATTTTTTATACATTCTCTGACTTCAAACTCACATAATCTTTAAAATCAGCATTAAGTTAATTTTCCATTTATTTAAATTTTGCAATTAAAATTTCTATTTTTCTTTTCATGCATTCCTTACTTTTTTCTATTTTTACTTTCAGATTAATTTTCTTCTGCACACAGTTTCTTCCCATTAAAAAATTTAAATGTATTTTCTATCTTCTCTTCCATGCTATAAACTTTCTTTAAGATGTGCCATTTTTTTAAAAAATTAAAATTATTTTAATAGGCTGTTCCATATTTTCTTTAGGATGTCAAACATGTTATAAAACAAATATTATTTTGCTTCATGCTTTGTAGTCTTTTGATTTCTGTTTTTAAAACATTGCTTTATCTGCATCCAGAATTCATATATGGATTTCTCATTTCTTCCCACAATTGCCATTTTCTCTGTAATCATTCAAATAACTACAAAAGACAACATTGATAATCAAACTATTCTTTATGCTCATTTTGTAGTAAAATCATATAGGAACTATCCTTCAATTGGAAAGTATTTAACACTATTGTTTTACTATTATAATGCCTTGAACAATTTTACATTCTTGTTAGATTTGGAAAATATATTTGTTTGCAACCATATAAGAATTTAATTTTTTTTATCATTATTATTCAATTGTAGATTTTTAATTGAATATATATAAAAAAAATCTTGTTTAAGATTGGTCTTACTATACTGAAACTATATCTCAAGTTGTTGGCAGGTTAAATCTACTTAAGTACTTTCTATGTACTTAATGTGAAACAAATTTTTATTTGAGATATGGTACAAAAAAGTCACTAGAAAAAAAGCAGGCTTGAATGTTCCAGTAATATTTTTATAGTAATATTTGGGTACTCAGAAGATTAATGTACGTGCTTTTTCTGCAAAGAGAGACACAGTATTTATCCATGTAATGTTACTGGTATAAAACTATCCATGAACTGCTTGCTTCACATTCCTAATTACTGCCATCTCACTTCCAAGAAAGTTTCTTCTATACAACTCCTAAATAGCAAGTGTATCACTGTGTTTCAGTTTATTATTGCAAAACTATTATATTCAGATTGCATAAAGTTTTACTGTTGTTTAAAAGAAAAAATTAACATATTATCTTTATTGGATTAGGAATAAAACTATAGTTTTTGAAAATGATTTCTAAAGTTTTCATATTTTATTGAAAAACCTTCGTATTTCTGAAAAATACCTCTCTTGTGAAATCAGAGCAATGTCATCAGCATAAATAAGGTTTCTGAATTTTGCATTTGTAAGGTCACTGCTGAAGTATATTACATAAAGTAGATGAGATAACTGAACCTTATAATAAAAAACTCTATAAAATGTACTATGGTTGTCATTCAGCATCATTTGAAATTTTCTATTGGATACCATTTTGTCAAGTAAAATAATGATTTTAAAGCATTTAAGGATTTTAAAAACTTTTAGAAGTCTATTTTTTAAACAGATTCATAAGCTCTGTTTATATAATTAAAATAGAATCAGTTTTTAATGTATGGTGAAATCCTTGTTAAAGATAAAACTTATTCAAATCTTACTGACCTAAACACAGCTTGCTCTAATGATAGATGGTTTTTACCTACTAAAATAAAATATTGCTAATATAATTTTTTAAAAAGCTTGCAGAAAACATATTTTGGATGATAATGTTTTGATCATTATTAACTTTTCTTGATTTTAAAACTGCTATAATTTTGCTTTTATGAAAAACTATGCATGAATAATATTATTAAATAATTTTGAAAACCATTCTTTGGCTTTAAGTTGTAAATTTTTTTACAAACTCTGAAAATTTACTTCTGAGCCTGAAATATTTCCTGATTTAAGACCACTAGAGATAAAGGAACACTGTCAAAAGAAGCTTATAACTGAATTCTGCTTTAATGATGAAATACAGTGAAATTTTATCCTGGAATTCAAAGAGTCTTTAATAAAATAAATAATAATTATATTGATTACAAATATTAAACTTAATATTAATATATAACTAATACATTTTAATATATCTTAGTTTTAAATAGTATAATTTTTTTTATCTTTTGAATTTTTTATTTTTTTTGCAAACATTAAAGTAAATGAATTCTTACTCAATTAATCATCAATACTATGGTTTATAACTTTAATATATATATATATATATATATATATATATATATATATATATATATATATATATATATATATATATATATATATATATATTGTTAACTTTATCAACAGTGATAATAACTTTTATAATCAACAAGATGACCAGATTTTGTAATGGCTTGTTTCTTCATTGGTGTTTTTGGGTTGGGGAGTGGGGCATTATCTAGTGTTAATATAAATTTTTCAGAAAATTTCAAATATTTTGTAGAAAAAAATTTATCATAAAAAGCACTGATGACTTTGTTCCAACTTGGACTAAACTGCTTTTAAAATACACAAGGGTTGGATTTTTTAGTAGTAAATTTATTAACTATCACAATGAGTGATAATTGCAAAATTATATTAATATTCCATTAAACATACCCAATATACCAAATTGAGGTATCATTTTTTTAATTCCATCTTCAAATAAGATACTTTCAAATATAGAATATGAATGCCAAGAGTGATTATACTTGTTTATTTTGGATCTGCAATAAATGATCATTGAACTGTTCACCACAAACTAAAACCAAAAATAAATCAGACTTAGTTCTACTACTTATTTGCATGACTAGAATGTTCTTCCTTGCTTGGTCTCATATAATATAAATTCATGAAGTTTAAATCCATCAACTCTAAAATTTGACTCTGGGTCCTCATTTTTCAATGAATATTATAAGAATTGGAAAACTATAAATATAAAAGATATAGGAAGGTCTGAAAGAGAAAAGTAAGCCCTTTAAAAATATTGTACAGATAAAAATTTTCTATCCAAAGAAAAATTGCAATATCATTC
Source organism: Epiperipatus broadwayi (assembly GCA_028023455.1). Classification (NCBI taxonomy): domain Eukaryota; kingdom Metazoa; phylum Onychophora; class Udeonychophora; order Euonychophora; family Peripatidae; genus Epiperipatus; species Epiperipatus broadwayi. The sequence goes on along the minus strand of JAQFVV010001076.1, from coordinate 41,687 downwards.
AAAATGTTCTTAATATAGGTTATTTGCTTTAGAAGATACTTTAAAACAGAAGTATGTGTACCATGTTAGATAGTTTAAAATAGAAGTAGACATACCATGTTTAGAATGTAATCTATCAAGAATAACTGTAGCCTAAGAATTTTAAGAAGTTATATATTAAAAAGAATGTTGAGTTTTTGAACAGCAGGTCAATATTGTAGTGAACAATTAATTTGTAAATCTCCATTTTTGATTTTGATATATCCTCACTGTTAAATTAATTTAACTGTATTGGGTTTTCTAAGTGAAGGGATTATCAGTCTCTACAGAATTTATATAGCAGTTGAGGAGTATCATTGTTGCTAATATCATAGAGTTATTTTTATTTTAAAAATCTATGACCCTCACCTCTATAGCTCTATTATGCATTTTTATAATTTGATATTTTTAATTAGCAATTCATGAAAATGAAATAGTCAAAGATATTAATTTCACATTCTAATGCATGTTATTTGTATGGTGAACTATGAAAAGGTATTAATAATCCTTTATTTTGCTAAAAATTATCATTGTTGTCTTTATTCATATGTTTAAGAATGTGTATTGAATTGAGAATTAAGTACAGCTAAGATGTATATTATGATATAATAACTACATATCTAACTGAGGATATAAATAGTTTTATAATATATATATATATATATATATATATATATTATATTTATATCCTATATATATATATATATATATATATATATATATATATATACTCAAAAGAGGATAAAAAAGCATGTACAAGCAATACATTTTTCACCTTATTAACAGTTTATGATTCCTAATCTATAGTTCACACTTCTTAGCTTTGAACTCACATTATAACTGTTATTTATCTCTATGTAAAAATAGGTGAAACTTGCATTTAAACTGTAAACATAAGTTTAAATGATTGTGTTGTCAATATCTAATGATGTATAATATTATAAGAAGAAAATAATGATTTTCAATTTTAATATGTTCTGGTTTAATAAGAAATTAATTTGCTTAAAGAAAATGTGATATTGTTTCTTACCATTAAACATTTATTTTTTATATAATATAAAATAATAAAATATCAAATTGAAAAATGTGCACAAATGATTGGTTTCAGCATCCAATGAGTTAGTTATTTTAAGGTAGTAACAGAATACTAAAAGAAATGGTATGACAGAACAGTTATATTCAAAAAACTTTCTGACATACAAAATTAAAATATATTCTCAAGATATTAAAAATCACCAAGATACATTGCTGAACTCTTAAAAAGATTCTTAGAAAAATTATTTATTATTTTCCTGGATAATATTATTTAACAATATTAATTATTTTAGTTTTAAATAACCTATATAGAATTTATAAAATAGATATCTTCATATTAAAAGAGTAAATACATAAGTAATCATAAACATTATAATTATCAATTTAAAAAAGGGAAAAATAGTTGTGAGGATTAATTAAACCATTACTTATTTTTAGATGGAAAATAAATTAGTCCTTCATCAATTAAACTGGATAGTAAAGTAGAAATTGTTTCCAAAGGGTTTACCAAATAACTTTTCTGAAATAAATTATAATCATATTTTATGCATTGTGAAGATTTAGAATTTTATTTAAGAAAACATTGATCAACTGTGGATGCATATAAAGGAACAGGAAAGTTTAATATATATTTTATTTGATTTTTTTTATTATATAGTTTAGAAAATAATAAATAATTATATTTATAGAATATTAATATAAGAAGAAGAAATAATAAAAGGTAAAATTAATAATTAATATATACACATTTTTATCATTATTATCAATATAAAAAACATTATTTAATAAAGAAAAGTTCAACAGCAAAATTAGTCTTAAAAATTATATGGGAGTAAAAGAAAATAAGACTAATCCTAATCCACTTCATTTTTTTATTAATAAACTATAAATAATTTCCTTCTTTTCTGAGCTAATGTAATAATACGTGTCTGTTAATGAAAAAACTACAGAACAAAAAAAAAAAAAACCACCTTGAAATCATATAAAGGACCAGCATATCTTGTTCACTGTTAATTATGCAGAAATCTGAAAAGGCATTTACTCTGCACTGAAGTATTTTAGTAAAACATATATATATTATTTTCTTAGCTATATTTTTGCATGTTTCCAATAATTTTCTTTAATATACTATATATAAAATTATGCAGGGTTAATATCTGAAGATGAGATGTTTTTGAAAATAATTATCGAATGTTTTATTTATTTTGACTTTACATTATCAGTAATATTATTCTTCAGATTATTTTTCAATCAATCCAATCGTAGTAAAAGCATCAGTGTTAAGAATTACTTTATTTTATTACTTTTCATTATACACTATCACTTATTAGTCTCGTCTTCTAGTACGTGTGTTTTGTTTTATTATTTTTTTATTTTTCAAAAACAAAATAAATAAACGTTCTGATTTACAAACCGCATTTTAAAATAGAGGTTTCTTTCTCTTTTTTTATCAGAGTCATATGAAATATAAACACTTAATTGACTTACAGTCCTATATCTTTTATTTACATATAATATTAATAAAAAAAAGTACAAAATAACATTTAGAAAATGATTAGACATTAAAAAGGATGGATAATATCCAAGTCGTTTATTTATTATTATTTTTATTTTTTAAAAAAAAGATCTTCAGAATGATTTTTACACCTAAAAAAAGAGGGAACAACAAAAAAAAAAAGCAGAATTTGGAAATATGCCAACTATCATTAAAAGTTTTTGATTTCAAACGTTGAAATCAAAAAACTTGAAGACAGACTGAACACTTTTATCTAATAATATAACATCATTTAATTATTTTAATAGAAAATAAAATATCTTTCTTATCACTTAAGATTTTTTTTCTTCACCGTTTAAATAATATTTATTTATTAATTTATTTTCTAGTACATTTATAAATATTTAAAAGAAAAGAAGTATTCTCAGCCATGTACCGTCTTTTACACAATAAACTTTCAAAATAATGCTACTGGATAATAGAATAACTAATGGTACATTTAAATAGGATGTCTCTAGAAAGTACTCTGGACTACATTTTCTGATAACGAATAATCTATAAATAAATATAAGCAATCACATACAAAGGATTTATATATATTTTGACAAATATACATATTCGTAATATACTAATAATTTTAATCGCCCGTATTCAGACGTGAATGCTCCCTGAAGTGTTTACATTCACAATGTATATAAAAGAGATCTTCATAACTATTTAATAAAATAAAACCACACTTAAAATAATTATCATTAAAGATTAACAAATTTAAAACATTTTTTAATGATTAAATAAAAAAAAGATATAAAGATTAATAATGTCAATGCAGTTATTTGAAATAATAAATGCTATTATTAATAATGTATTAAAAATAGTTAATCAATACAATTGTAATGCTTTAGTTATTATATGAATAAATAAATAAAAGTTTTTAGTTGCAAACCTATCTTATATTTTTCTGTATACATCAAATGTATATACTTAATCTGATTATGTCTGCGTAATATATCTTCCTAAATAAAAGACTTGTATGTCAAAACAATGCAAATTTCAATAGTATTCTGCTTGAATATCCTTACCTAAAAAAAAAATCTCCAAATATCACCCACATTTGAACATATATATGATCATGTGGATAACATGATCCATTAGTTGTAAATTGTGTTGTATGAAGTGTGCTTATATATAATCACAACTATGTTAAGCAATGAGATAATGACTTATGTCAAAAGGAAACATTTTACTACAAGGTTCTTTTTTTTTTTTTGCTATCCAATCTTTTTTTTTTTTTTGGTTACAATAAGTGATAAAAATATTTCTTGTTTCACTAAAATTAATCTGCCACTTTCATTAAAATATCCATATACAACACATATATTGCAAAATTTATGAATAAATTAATCATGGATTACTTATTTTACTGTTATTTATATTAATATGCAACGCAAATTCTGCACTTAACAACTCAGTATATCTATGTAAATAAATAAGATTTAATTGAAAGAATCGCACAATGACCAGCAAGGAAAAGCAAGAGATAAGAAAACTAAATAAATATTAGCTCTTTTCTCAAAATCATTTATTTATTTGATTATAAAATAAAATTTATAATCGAATTCTTAATGAACACATTACGTAACTACACATCATAAAATAAATATAGATAAAATAGAATATTCCTATTTATAAATTATATGTTTTTCAATGCAAAACTATTCCACTTTAAATCATCAACACAAGTATGTACTTAAAGTCAAGCCCGTAATGCAAAAGTTAAAAAATATATATTCATATCTTTTTATTAAAACTTACTAATACTAAATATAAGACAGTCAAATGCTCTATAAGGACAGACCTACATAACATTATATTGTTAGGCTAATGGCTTTATTGCTTGGGAGTTCATAGGAAGTTCAAGCTCTGGACCTATGGACAACAGAATTGATCCTGGAAACTCCAGATTCCAAGTGGAACACTACCACTGTGCCAAAACATACTGAACACTATGTTGATAAAACTAATAAACTGCAATTTTCACTATACTTATACCATCTTTATCTTTTAATATATATCATTAAGATTCATTCATGTATATATGAATAGATAGATTTTTTTCACAATAAACTTATATGTATTATATATAACATAATATATTCATGCTAATCAAATTTTAATATCATCAATTCTTTATTTGAATGCATAGGCATGGAGAGAACTACACTATTGATTCACACATTATTATAAATAAAATATCAGTAAATCCATGATTTCTGAGAAATTCTCTAAGAAAATCATATTTTAAAAGTATTCAATTTTTAGTATTAGTCAATCCCTTTCAATCTTTCAACTGGTAAAACATTTCAATTATTCTCTCTGGTGTTAATTTTTGTAATCATTCAACATTTGATGATAGTAATAAACTTTTATTCTGCACTGAAACTAATAAATTGAGCTCATTTTGTTAGAACTATAATATTACACGTGGAAATCATCCTAAAAAATCATATTTGAACTTTGCAAATGTAGAAAAAATAATAATAAAATAATACATAATGAGAACAAATAATTTTTTTCTGATTAAAAACTGAAAAAAAAAAAATCAGATCAGGCAGTGAAAAAATAAAATTAACAAAGACTTTGTTTTATGACTTCAGAAAAAAAACAGAAATAAATAAATGTGAAATCATCATAAACCTATCAAATTCTGCTCTAAAATTTAAAATTGCATTTATAATTTTTAAAACATTACAAATATTATAGAATACTATGTTGAACAGTATTTTTAAAAAAAACATTAACAATCTTACTGCAATAGTTTTTTTGTTTACCATTACAATTGAATATGTCAACTTATATTTTTAAAAATAAAATATATTAAAATAAAACCAAATTATAATAATGTATATTTTTGTTTTTAAATAATTATTCTATAAATATTGTATAAAAATAATCATAATTATTTAAATAAATTAAATAAACTATAAAAACAAGACATTTTTGTTGATCCTTAAGAACAAATACATGAATATACAATTTTCCTTACAGCTGCTCTCTACCAATCAGAGTCCTTGTAAACATGTTTGAATCCTTTGAAATTTATTTGGCTATATATCACAATTCAGATTTTTTTAAAACTATTCAATAAATACTGTTTCTGCCATCAGATGGAATAAAAAAATAGCAAAATAGTGCTATAGATAATTGCAGAAGAATAAAGGAAAAATGAAAAACCATCAGCACTATTTCCAAAAATTCCAATAAAATATGAATTGCAATGGTATAGATGTGGGAAAACTCATCATTATTAACCCCAGAAGCATCATCCCAAAATAAAATACCAATAAAAATAAAAAATAAAAATATGATGAATAAGAGCAGAGAATGAGCATTATACATAATAAGTTACATATGAATTATAAAAATCACAGCATTAATCATTAAGAGAATAGACAGTCATCCTTTTTGACTGGAATTAAAAGAGATACTCTGTAAAGCAGGCTAATTATACTAAATGTATGGCCTAATATAAAATCAATAATCTGCATGCACATATTTAAGTGCTAAAGTTACAATAATATATATTTAAATGAGATATTTATTTTCTGAATTGTAATAAACTAATAATCAGCTTTTTAAACTAATGCACATGCACTTTGTGGATCTTAACAATAAATGAATACTCTCATTTTCCAATACAAGATAAAGTCATTATGAAAGAATAGAATGAATCCACATATTCTTTCAACCCAAATGTTTAAGTATGGGCAAATCTTAAGTACTTGAAATGAGAGTGTGAAGATATTAAACAGTCACTTTAAATTACTTTTACTATGTCTGAATGAATGATGCCTGCAAAATTTACTAGAATTTATGATCCATCATTCTTAAATGAAATTAAACATATGTAAATGAGATACTTATTTTATATAGCATGATGTTTCTAAATTGTAATAAACTAATAATCAGCTTTTTGAAACAGGATATCATCAATGGTCTTGGCCACATATATACCAACAATACATTTTCCTATTAATTGTGCATAAAAAGTACAGATCTTTTCACTGATGTAATTATATTTGAGCTTCAAGTTATATGACCTTTTTGTATAATGATCACCAGAACTGGGTCATAGTTGGGTCATCATTTGTAATAGTGTAGATATGTGGTGATTATGCAGTGATGAGACAGTATATTAAAATGAATTATAAATCCATCTTACTATTATTATTAATTCTTATATATCATTTTATCAACGTCATATATTCTTTTAATTATGTTCAATTGTGAAACAATAGCCTTTATAAATGTTAACATTTTGATATTTTTCTAAATAATAAAATATTACCAAAAATAACTCCTAAATGTACATTATATATTTACATTCATGCAAACTTCAAAACAAATATGACTCAAATAAACAGCTGTAACTATTAATTTTATTATTACTACTATTATTTTTTAAAATGTAACACACATAAAAAAAATATAATGTCAAAAATTATCTCAAGTTCAGTAATATATAATAATTTTATTGTTCTACATATATTATTTCTAAAGTGTTCAAAGATAATGTATAATACTTTACAATATATATATATATATATATATATATATATATATATGTGATAAACAAAACAAGTTATAAATTTCGTAACTTGCTCATAGCTTGCATCACATCACAAGCTTTGTTTACATAAACACTGAGAGAGATAGAATTCAATATCTCTTTCATTGTCTCCAACCTTTAAACCATGGTCTCAAGCATTTACGTAAACAAAGCTTGTTAGTGGGCTATTGGTAAAACTTCATCTAGTGATGATATCATGTGAGCACATTCATTTCAATTTATATATATATATATACAACCTTATAGATATATATATATATATATATACAACCTTATAGATATATTATAGTTAAAATTTTAATGATTATATGATGTAAATAAAGTAGTTTTTTAATTAAACCATGTATTATTTATATTACTTCCCAACATTTTGATGAAATAGCATCTGCTATCATCATTGTTATTGCTATTTTGATGAAACATTATTGACAATGTTGATTGCTGTTTCATCAAAACTTTGAGAAGTAATACAAAATAATATATAGTTTAATCCAAAAACTACTTTATTTAAAATATATAGTTATATTTGAATATGGAATATCATATCTTATTTCTCTGTAACATTTTTAATTTCTTCCATAAGAATGATTAAAAGTTTACAAATAAATTCATCTTTTATAAATTAGCCTTTCAATCATTCCAAATGCAATATTGCATTTTTAGACTTACTCATCTTCTATTGTGATTTTTCTCAAGCTTCATTTTTAAATATGAGTATTTATATATATTTCAATGTAAAATTTTATTTCAGAAAAGAGTTTCCTAGATAGTCTGAAAAGCAAAAATTCAGAAAGATAAGAGAGTTTTAGTTCCACCTTGCCAAGTCACCCTTTTGTATTCAAACATCTTTTGACATCACATCACTAATTTTTATGATATTGTTTGAAGAAAATGTTTATTTACATATTTATTAAAATTCAAGATTTTTTTTGTACAATAATTATACAGTAATTATTACAAATAAATAACATAAATGATTAATAATTTATTTTTGAATATAATTTTTTTATCTTTAAAGGAGAACTTTATATTTTTGGTCAGTGCAAATTTATCTTGAAGAAATTTACATACTTAATTACTATGTAATCAGTGCAATTAATAAAGATGAGTCTGAAAATATTGTAATATTATAAAAAATATTTAATAAGTTTAAATTTTTAAAGCATAATTCATTAGATTTAAGAGAAATAAATATTTATTCATTCACATTTTAAAAACAAATGTCATATAACAAATATTTAATTGATTTTGGAAAATGAAAATAATCTTTCAAGAAATGATGATGCAAAACTTTTTTGTTTTGATTACAATCTCATTTTTTAAATATTTTTAAAAATAAAATGTGAGTATTTAAATTTTATTTCATTTGTAAACAAAAATATCTATCAAATGTGATCAAATTTATTATTTTCTGATAAGTAATAATGATTCAATCTTAAAAATTCAATGTTAATTGAAAACAAAGAAAATGACACCTTCTGAGAAAGTTAAATGTTAATATTTTGAAAATACTTTAGTTATCTATAATATAATTTATATATAGTTCTTACAAATTTTCACTATTTTATTTAGAACTCTTTTGGTATTACTTATAGTATTTTTACCATGTTCATTTTTACTATGCATAATCTAATTTTGAGAAATACTTTTGCTTGTATTCAGCATAATCTTATTCTTTATAGATAAATCAATCATGATGAATGTTTTCTTCCAAATGTAGAGCTTTTTCACAGCTAAATTTATATACATGTAACTTTTCTGAAATCTATTCCTAATACATTATATTGTTCTGAGACAATTTTATATTAATTCACCATTAAACTTTCAGTTTTTCATATATTTTCTCTTAGTAGATAGATATCAACTTAAGGATAACTTTATTTTGTAGCACATGTAGTAGCAAACTTATCACACTTTTAGGTTCTATATCCAAAACTCCACTACCAATTACATTTCCATAACTCAATTAATATTTGCAACTAGAAAATCATTTTATTATAAAATAAAATGACTATCTTTCATACTAGTAGTTGAAAATGATAATAACATGCAATTTCACAATTCTAACTTAGCTTTATTTTTTAGTATTCGATATTAACTTCTTTTTATTACATCTGCTAGTTCTTGGAAAAATATATTTAAAGTCTTCAACACTGATGATTAGTGAATGTATTTAACCCTGAAATACCACAATAAAAGCACAACTAAATGTAATTTCAATTGACTGTGACTTACAACAAAAATAAACTAATTACTGTTATTTTTATTTTTTTTCATAACTCCTGCTCTTTCATATGATATGTTAATTGAAATTTAAAAACAATATTATCTGTTTTTTAAATATATATATATATATATTGTTTATTAGATAAAATGTTTATCTTTTGGTGAGATTTTGGTTAATGATTCATTTAATTAATAAAGTGACTATGAAAAATAACATTATTATTCTTATTATTATTATTATATTATTATTATTATTATTATTATTATTATTATTATTATTATTATTATTATTATTATTATTATTATTATTATTATTATTATTATTATTATTATTATTATTATTATTATATTTCATTTTAAACTTCAAACAAGTTTATGAAAACTGAAGTTAAAAAAATTGACTTTTAAATGTAAAACTACTTTTATATAATGCAAAGACTAAACTCCCCATATAGTAGTGTCACTCGATGCAGGATGATTTGTGCATAAAATCTCTATCTAGTGCTTATTCATCCAATATCCCAGAATAGTTTTTAGATTATGGCATTCATTGGTGAGGAGCCTTGGATCTGAGAGCACTGCACCTAGCCACAAGCTAGAAAGTAGTCTGAGAATATTAGATGAGTAGGCACTAGATAGAGATTTTGTGCATAAACCTTCCTGCATCCATTGATTACTCTGGCTTGCACTGAGTGGCACTACTGTATGGAGAGTTTAGCCTCTGTGTAAACAGCATGTGTAATCATAAAGAATAGTGATCGTGTTATGTTTAGCAGTTTAATACTTTTATATAAATTAATTATTAAAAATAAATAAAATAAAAAAGTAAATTCTATATTTTACAAACAAGTAAAATGTTTCCTACATATTCAATTTTTCAATCCATACATTAATTTCTAAAACACTTATTTACATAAATCTAAATCTGGATTTGAAATCATTATAAAATTTATAAATAATAAAGTTTTAATTCATCACTAATATATTCATCATTAAAAATTCAATGACATCTCCTTTCATTCATATCATAAGAAATATTAACTTTAATTATTTTGCTTTATAATCTTTCAATCACCTCCCATGAACCTTATTCAATGAATACAATATGATTTAAATTTTTGAATCCGTGGAAATATTTCAAAATGTCTGAAATATGTGTTTAAGTAGTTAGGGATTTCTTTAAATATTAGCTATTAATTTTATACAATATCACATTTTATGACTTGGATTAATAAACAAAATCAGCAATAGTTTATAATGTGTGTGTTTACACACTTTTTTTTTATTTATTTAATATGTGATTTCCCTCCCACTTCAATTTTTATGTATTTTCTCCTTTCACTCAATGATACGACTTTACTATTTTACATTCCATCTACCTCTAATAACTAAGTTTATAAAATTTTCATATATCATATATATCAACTCTTCATTTTCGTAGGTAAAATAATTAAGTAATGAGATTGAAGCATTTCAACATATATATATATATATGTGTGTGCAAGAAAATAAATTCAATAACTAAAAAAAAATTCAGATAATGGGCAATCAAGTAAATAGTTTATTTTTATTTATGATTGTATGCAATGCTTTCTATCTACTCTATACCACTGCCTAATAAACAATAAGTGTTGTCAAGCGATTAGTGGCCTATCGCAAGCAGTTGGCCCGGGTTCACTTCCCGGTCAACGCTTTGATATATATATATAAACAATAATTGTTAAAATTTTATTATAACAAATATCTTCACCATTTTGAATATTTCTTTTTCAATAAATAAATAACTGTTTTTAATTAAAAACAAGATTCTTAAGCAAAATTCTATTTATTTTTTTATTACCAATGAAACTTTAACCAAAGTTTTTCCAAAAGTTTAGCAAAACTAATAATTTTATCAAAAATATTGTTTATAATATGTATGCATAATTCAAATTCGCAGTCAAGGCATATTTCTACTAATAAAAATAAAAACGCCCTATAAGTTATATCATCAATATTTTAAATATATATATATTTGCAGGGTCAGATATCAAACTTATAATGAATGTAGAGAAATAAAATTTGAATTACTGCCCCTAATGTAGGTGATAACATCACGCAGAAATTTTGAAAGTTTGCAAATATTTCAATGACCTGGTTGACCAAGTACATCATATAGGCGTTATATTGTTCGTTTGTTTTTTTAACATCAATAATAATATATTTGAAATATAAAAGAGATGATTGTAATTTTTAGGAAATGCACTGACAATCCTTGAGTTAATTCTAAATCTAAAAACAAAATAAAATAAAAATCTATAAAAGTTTATAAATTTATTTCAGTTCAAAAAACTTAAGACGGCAACTTTTTATAAATGTAAACATTTAGGTTCTTTTTGTTCTCATTTCAAATTAAAAATAAAACGATTTAATTATAACAAAAAAAAAGTAGTTTTTTTTTTTATTCTGATATTTATGTTTTCATATTATACAGAATAAATTATTTAATAAAAATAATTTAAATCCTTACCTATGTATAGAAATTCTTGCCCACTCTGATAATTATTTCAAGGATTTAATACAATTTTTTTTTTTTTTTTTTTTTTAGCATTCTCAGTACACAATGCCGACTTGACATATTCGCGCCTAACTGTTTCACCTACATTTATTTCTTAAGATTACAGAAATATTTTATCTTTAGCAGACTTGAATTTCATGTGAAAAAATTATATGAATAAATTTATAATGCAATCAAATAATGTGAATATAAAGTAAACTAATACACTCAATAAATGTTTTATTACTTTAAGTAAAAAGCCTTAAACTTGTGCCCGAAATTAAACCTATAAAGGAATTAACTATCCAATAATTGTCAGTAATAAACATCTATCTATTGTTTAATAAAATATAATTATTCTACAATAATTTGAATGGTAAGATTAATGGCAATGTGCTAAAAACAAAAGAAAGAATAAATAAATGCCTTACTGTTCAGAAATTCTTAAAAAGTTTGGGAAATATAAGCAATTGGAACTGGAACTATGATCTATAGATTTTAAGTTTTGCAACACTTTATCATTACATTAAACCATACGGGAAATCAAACAATTGTAATACGATGCAACTGTCACATTTAATGAGGGATATATCATATATTTACAGGTGCTCATGAGTTGGCTTTTCTTTTCTTTTTTTTATTTTAAATAAAGTAATGTGATAAAAAATATGAAGTTAATAAATATCAATTATATTATTAAAGTCATGCATATGATGCAAGACGCCCACAAATCATCTACAGACCAAGTAATACATCTTGTTTATAAATTTTATATTTCATTTATAGAAGTTATACAAATAAATATATAATATAAGATAAAATAAACTACTATATTAAAAAAAAACCTCGATTAGTGTAATGAAAGTTTCAATCATTGTTGGAGAATATAAATAGATAGATTTGAATAAAAATATAATGTATATACTGAACTTTAGATGTAATTAGAGGGAATTTAAACACAGACTTTCAAACTCCCTTCAGTTATTCATTTCATCATATATAACTCATATCCATGACCACATAATGTGAAAAAGATAAATGATCTCGAATGTGTGAGAGATGATGATCTGTATCAACTGATGAGTGCTGGTATATTGGAAATCATTTATCATTTTCACATGTATGTGGTCATGTATATCAGTTATATAAGATGGAGGGAATAGCTGAAGAGAACTTGAAAATCTGTGTTCAAATCCCCTTTAATTAAAGAGATAGGTTTGTATAGTCATTGCAAAATATACATTTAACATTTTTGTTTTATTTTGCTGGTGTCATATTTTTTCTTCTAAAATTAAAATGAGCATCTTCATTTACAAGAGATCTGCTAATCATAATGACATTTTACAATTTTTATATAAATAAATAAATTATACTTACAGTTATATATTAATCAATAAAGTAAGTCATATATAGTGTGACTCAAGATGGCTCACCTCAGTGAGGAGCTAGAACATTCAGACACTAGATCTAAAATATCAACTCAAAACCAGCATTTATTTAATACATAATATTTAAGTAGAAACTCTGAAGTTTTGGGACATGAAAAGGTCTTTGACTCCAGCTATCTAACTTAAATAGCTATATGGGACTAAACTAAATTCAGATCTACCACATATTAATAGTCTTATGATTGCCAAGGCCTTAAAAGTAAAATTATAGTATTCAATAAAGCAAGTCATATACAGCATGACATTGCTTTTATAAGCTTGTACTTACAAATATGTAATATAGAGAGCATACCAATAGCTCAAATAAGCTCCTAGTTGATAAGATAAGAGCTTGTTTGAGCTATTGGTATGCTCTCTATATTACAGTTATATATATATATATTGTTCCCTGTTGAAAAATTAAAAGGACTAAATTGTACCAATTTCAAAAATCTAATACATATACAAATATTATGTACATAGAAATTCTAGATAAAAATATTTATAATTGTTGCTTTTTTTTTCCTTTCAAACAACCATAAAGAATATTTATTATACTCTAAACATTCTTCCATAGTCCTAAGCTTTTTACAAAATCATTTACAGATGTCATCAATCTACTTATTATTATTCCTTTCATAGATTATGATTCTAAAACTGATAGATTTTAAGTACAATAATTTCATTAAATAATCCTTTTTTTTCTTTGGAAATTTATAATCACAGAAAAATTACAAAAATGAACAAAATCTTTTAATAACAAAAAAAAAAAAAAAGTCAAAAAACAATAACAAACTCTGTTTTACAAAAAAAAAAAAAAAATGTTGAAAGTAAACAAGAAAAAACACTTTTTAACACAAATACACATACTCACAAAATGGTGATTAAATATATAATAATCATAATAATAACTGCAACATAATCTACTACATGTGGATACCTTAACATAAAAATCTCTAATCCAATATTTTAGATAAACTGTCAATTGCATTTTAATCAACTTATTTAAAGAATAGTAGAATAATAGACTTGAAAGCTAAAAATTCCTAGCGGTGAAGCTCAACCTATCATTTTTGGTGTTTAAATGTCATTTTATCTAAATATTCAATAATAATAATAATAATAATAATAATAATAATAATAATAATAATAATAATAATAATAATAATAATAATAACAACAACAACAATAATTTTAAAACTAGAATAATGTAAGAACTTTTAATTAATACTTTTAATAATTTTAATAATAATCATTGTTATTATTACTTGTTTTTCTAAGATCAACTTATGGAGGTATAGCCAAACACAATCCATAAAACACATAATAATTGACTGTCAAATCTATGCATGCAATAACAATGATAAAATACTTAATAAATCCATTAAAGAATGATATCCTAGCTGTAATCTCTACACATTTCTTTATAATATTTGTGAATCGTTAAATATCAAATAAATAAAAAAAACATGTACTAAATAAAAAATCAGCTTTCAAGTTTTTGTATTTTTACTTCGATTTAATCCTGTTGGAATTTATTTTCCATTTGTAAACTGGTATTTACTTTACTTCTAATCTAGAAACTACTGTCAACTGATGTTTGAAAACATCATTGTTAGACTGCTTTATTAAATGAGTATTGGCACAAATTTCTTTTAAGACAACATATAAAAGAAATATAATTGCAAATGAAAATAATAAATTCTTTTATATTAAAATTTTATAATTTTCCAAATGTTATTAAATATTATATATTAATTATTTTTATTTGCTTTTCGAATTTAAAATCCGTAATCATAAAATAAAACAATTTCCATGGATGAAGGTCAATCACGAGAGAAATTACTGAATTTCATATTATTAGCAGTAGTAGAAAGAGGAGAAAAAGAAGGAGGGAGAGGTATTCATTAATATTAGTATTCCGTTATTATTGTATTCTACTTACAAAACTGAAAAAAAAAGGTTATCTGTTTTAAATATATACATAAATATATATCTTAATAATGTTAAAACTCATTACAGTTTATACAATAGCTAAAATTGAAATGCTAGAATAAATTGTGCAAAAAGGAGGAAACTATCACTGGTAGATTATCAAAGTCTATCACGTGATCACATTATTCTTTCATCCAATTATTTTACTTGACTTCAGACTGAGAAGTTAGTAAAATTGAGTACATATATTTATATATAGATACATACTTTTAGACTGAATATATATTAATGATTAAGTAAAGATACTTAAATTCATTTTGTTATTGTGAGATCATATAATTGTCATAACATGTAACATTTTTTATATGTTAAGCATGATGCACTAAATCAATTATATTATTTATAAATTCCAACTGTTGAAAGCCATCCAATTATTCTGACATTTTATAAATATTTTTTTAACACCATCTATAAAAAAAAAATGTGCTCATTTTAATTTTTTTCTTTCATTTAAAATTTAACACTTTTTTAGATTTTTTAAAGGAACTCAACTTAATTTAGAATGTAATGGATTAAATAGTTGAGATTTCCATTAAAATACTACATAATTATTTTCAAACATTAATAAAAAAATCCAATTAATATAAATTTCATACTTATAAACATAAATATGCTTAGAATATATTTGCATAAACGCACAACTTGACTGATAAATTTAGGCACCTGAGCAAGTTTTAAAACCTGCACATTTTAAAATTACCAAAGAGCCTAATTTAAAATTGTCAATCGATGAAATACCAAAATATCTATTAAATATAAATATTTATTAAATATATAAATATATTTAGATGTTATCATTTGAAAAGGGCACCAAATCAGCTGCTGAAAAAAGCTTTTTTATGTATATAAAAAAATTGATATTTATATAGCTGGTGTAAGAATTTATTATTTTCTGATTATTATTTTATGGAAGAACAGCATAAAGATATTTATTCTTTTCCAATTTGATGATTTTAGGAAAATATATTTAAATACAAAGTCTCACTTTATTGCCTATTTCAATCTGGTGACAAAACAGACATTAGATTTACTTACACAGATATATGTATGTGTAGGTTTCAGGATAAAAACAAGTTGCACCAAGAAATTTTCTTTTTATTCATTTACACCTTTCTTCTGACTTCTGATTGTACTCTAAAGTTTAGTATTTTCTCTGAACTTTGTTTTAGTTTGCAAAATAGTTTCCAAAAAAAAAAAGTCAATGAATATGCTATTCTTAAAAAATATTTGCTTAAAATATCACATTTCAATTGTAAACGTCCTACCATTCTAATAATTATCTTACTGCATGATTATATTCATCTATCTTCATAAGAGAGCAAAATATATCTAGTAACTAATGATGATATTTCTTCTTATGGCCTATGCGCAATTTACTTTTATCTAGATTCAAAATATTTTGAGTTCCCATATCAATTGCATTTATATTTTCTTTTTGGTTAATGAAATAACTGATTAAAATATTTACTGTTCTAACTTGCAGAAATAGTCATCGTTATCTAAAATTTTAAATAAATCAAAAGTTATAAATTATAAGAGTATTTTTAAGTAGTGAAAATTTACAATGAAATAGTGTATTTCTTTATAAATTACTAAATAAATAAATCATTTATTGGTACATAAAATAAATAAATAGAACTCAGCATTTTTAAATAAATAAATATAGTATTTAGATATATCAACTCATAGTTTTTTATAAAATTATTTCCTATTAAGAAATTCAAAATTATAATTTAAAAATAAATGTTCTGAAGTTAGACGACTATGATATAACATATACTAAAAAATCTGGAAAAAATTATTAAAAAATAAATCATAATAAATGTTTCTTCAAGAATTGTCAGTAGAAGATAATGGAAAATAAACATCATAAATTATGTACCATAGATTATCTAAAATTGAAATCAATGTTTTAATCTTACGTTGTGTGTGTGTATATATATATATATATATATATATATATAAACAAAACAAATTTTATTAGTAGTTCTGTACAGGAAAAAGGATGTTCTCCATGTAAAGATAAAAGATGTTTTACATGTAAACATATTGTTGTGACAAAAGTGGTCTTTAGTACTAAGAATTGTAATTTCAAATGGTATATTCCTAATTATGTTACATGTAAAAGTGTTAATTTGATATATTTGATAGAGTGTAGTAGATGTTTAAACCAGTATATAGGTGAGTCAGCAAATAGTTTACATGTCAGAATGACTAATCATAGATTTGACATTTTGCATAAGAATAAAGATAGACCGGTTTCAAAACATTTTAACTTACCGAATCATTCAATTGATGATTTAAAAGTAGTGATTCTTCAGGAAGGTTTTTCTTCTACAAGGGAGAGGAAACAAAAGGAGAGTTTTTTTATTTTTAAATTCAAGACCTTAGAACCGCATGGATTGAATTTGAACACTGGAATTATTACATCTCTGGGTTACCTGGTCTCCTAAATGATTTCTATATGTGTGTTTTTATGTAAACATTTTCTTATATGAGGTTTTTTTATGTAAAGATTGGTTACATGGATGTTTAATATTTCTATATGTGTGTTTTTATGTAAACATTTTCTTATATGAGGTTTTTTTATGTAAAGATTGGTTACATGGATGTTTAATATCTGTGTTTAATTGGTTTATAGATAAATAATTAGTTATAAATTATTGTACTTTGCACTAACTATAATTTTTAAAATGTATAAGTATTTTAGTTTTTAATGAATATTAATGTGAGCACAGCTATTTTTTGTATGTGAGCATAGTTTAATTTTTCTATGTATGCACATATGTATATTTTAATTTTTAATTTTGGATTTTTTATTTTTATATTTATTTTAATTTAAATAGAATTTAAGCTTGATTAGGAGGGAATGTAGTGTTTTTTTTTGTTTTTTTTTGTTTTTTGTTTGAATTTTGTCATTGATTGGGTAGATATTCTGTGTTAGATTTTGTGACCAATCAGGGGGGTTTTGTTAAATTTTTAATCTTTTACCAAATCTGTAATTTTTGATTATCGCCATTTTACTGTGTATATATATATATAACTATTACATATCTGGGTTCCCTGGTCTCCTAAATGATTTCTATATGTGTGTTTTTTATGTGAAAATTTTCTTATATGAGGTTTTTTATGTAAAGATTGGTTATATGGATGTTTAATATCTGTGTTTAATTGGTTTATAGATAAATAATTAGTTATTATAAATTATTGTACTTTGCACTAACTATAATTTTTGATTAAAATGTATAAGTATTTTAGTTTTTAATGAATGTTAATGTGAGCACAACTATTTTTTGTATGTGAGCATAGTCTAATTTTTCTATGTATGCACATATGTATATTTTAATTTTTAATTTTGAATTTTTTATTTTTATATTTATTTTAATTTAAATAGAACTTAAGCTTGATTAGGAGGGGATGTAGTTTTTTTTTTTTTTTGTTTGAATTTTGTCATTGATTGGGTAGATATTCTGTGTTAGATTTTGTGACCAATCAGACGGGTTTTGTTAAATTTTTAATCTTTTACCAAATCTGTAATTTTTGATTATCGCCATTTTACTGTGTATTTTTTATTTCTGATAAAAACCAGTCCTCTGGTTGAAATATTATATTATTTATTGGATTTATAAGTCTTTATTTTTTTGTTTTTATATGTATTTCCTTTGGTTAGTTTGTTATATATTAATATTTTGATATATATATATATATATATATATATATATATATATATACATATATATATATATATATATATATGTATATATATATAATGGCATAAAAAGTAATATATCAAAAGTCTACAGCTAATATCAAAAATCTGGAAAAATTGAAATTTTCCAGCAAGAAAAAAATTTAAAATTGTGTGTTAAAGTTAGAAAGCATGAAGTCTTCCTATTTGTATTAGATAATTTAATATTATATCTGAACAGCTCACACAGTAGTAGATTCAAGATCTTGTCATCTCTGTCACTTATGACTCTTACATGGTTTCCAAGTAACTAAAACATTCTGTTATTATTATTACTTAATAATTACTTAAGTAATTACAGAATGACAAATTTTAATAGACTTTTGCCAAAAATAAACTATACACATATGGTCATCAGCAGTAGCAAATGCTGGCCATTGTTTTCCACAAACACTTAATAAAACTTATTTGTATCTTGCAATAAGAATTCTTACAATAAGTTATCCTTTTACTATAAACATGTTACAAATAATATTAATTGTTACACTTTTCTTTTTGAATTTCGATTAATGTCCTTAGTATTATTTATGCATCTGTTGAAATTGAGAGGAGAGTGGTAACACAAGCTAAAATCATTACTAAAGATTGTGTGTAAATCTTTAAATATATTTTTAATATATGGCAGCAAGATACGGGGTTTATTCTGTTTATGTTCTCGAATGAGACCATTTTCAAACTTCCTAATAATATTATTGATCACTCTCTTATTGTATTTTGCATTTATTAGTTCATTTCTAAACATCTCAATGTTCTTCCTTTTATCAGTCTCAAAGCTGGACAGATTCATGTTTCTGTATAAGAAAAATTTCAGACCAGCCATTTTATATGTTTATGGAGTGTTCGATGAGTGGTGTAAGTGGCCCCTAACATTGATCAGTTTGATGGTCATTCTGTAACAGAAGCGATGGGCCTCCATCATCACTTGTAGGTCTAGATATTTAATACTCTTGGGAGCTTCAGTTTGATCTGTGTTTATGTTTAGACCTGATGCTGTTGTGAGATCTGTCTTAATATCTTCTATTATTTCTTTAGGTGCAGCTTTAAAAATGTCATCTACATATCTAGGATATACTTCAGGATAATTTGTTTGTATGTATTCATTATGATGCTGGCCATGATTCCACTCATTGGAAGACCAATTGGCCACTCATTGAACATGTGGTACCATTCATGGTTGAACACAGTGTACATGTTTTTGTTCATTCAGTTCAACAAGGTTACAACAAATTGGATACACTCCTGACTCATGCCATGTCTGATGAGTGCTTCTTTTACTGTTATTATGAACTTAGGTCTGTCAATAGAACCATACAATTCTGAAACATCAAGAGCTGTCATCTCTGTATTTTGTTCTGGAGCCACATTCTTCAGTCTATTTACAAGGTCAAAAGATGTCTTGATAGCATAATCCCCATAGCCTGTGGCTTGTGTGATCCATGTATTTATAGTTTTTGCTGCCTTGTAATAATGAACACTGCCAAAGTCAATCATCAATCTCAGTGGTACATTCTCCTTATGGGTTTTAGCATTTGAAAACATTCTTGAAGGAGTAGTTGCGGAAGGGTACATTTGGAGGTATTCAGCCTTAGAGAATGCTTTAAATGTGTGAGGCCTGAGAACAGTTCAAATTTATCTTTGTTTAATTTAAAGTTGATCTCTGGGACTTTTATAAATTTCAGTTTATCTATTTGTTGCTGTACTTTGTTTATATATTCCCCTGTATTCATAATCACAAATATGTTTCCTTTGTCTTCTTTCAAATAAATCAAATTTTAAGCGTAAACAGATAATATTGTAATAACGTGAAAGCTAAACACTTTCAAAACAGATACGCTTTAAACATGCTTACATGAAAGCCAATCAGATGGAATAATTCAATCATGTGGGACTCTCAATTCTAAAACACAAGCCAGAACTATTAGAAAAAGATGGGAACCCATCTCAATCTATGCCTCAATTTTATTTAAATAAGCCAGACTCAAGCATTTTGAACTAAGAGTGTGAAGCTAAATACCTTCACATTTAATCCACTAAATATTATATATATAAATTAACAACGCGAAATCGTCTGATTTACAACGAAGCAATATTTTTAAATCTAATGAAATGATATTAATAAATGTAAATAAATCAAATTTTAAGCGTAAACAGATAATATTGTAATAACGTGAAAGCTAAACACTTTCAAAACAGATACGCTTTAAACATGCTTACATGAAAGCCAATCAGATGGAATAATTCAATCATGTGGGACTCTCAATTCTAAAACACAAGCCAGAACTATTAGAAAAAGATGGGAACCCATCTCAATCTATGCCTCAATTTTATTTAAATAAGCCAGACTCAAGCATTTTGAACTAAGAGTGTGAAGCTAAATACCTTCACATTTAATCCACTAAATATTATATATATAAATTAACAACGCGAAATCGTCTGATTTACAACGAAGCAATATTTTTAAATCTAATGAAATGATATTAATAAATGTAAATAAATCAAATTTTAAGCGTAAACAGATAATATTGTAATAATGTGAAAGCTAAACACTTTCAAAACAGATACGCTTTAAACATGCTTACATGAAAGCCAATCAGATGGAATAATTCAATCATGTGGGACTCTCAATTCTAAAACACAAGCCAGAACTATTAGAAAAAGATGGGAACCCATCTCAATCTATGCCTTTGTGTTGCTGCCATCCTACATCTCCACTGTTCCTGCCATGTTTATACGGCCTTGTATTATATGCATCTGGCGATTTTAGCTATATAATGTGTTTAACTTAATTGAGTATTTTCATGAGAATAATATAAGATACCCCCTCCCCCAATTAATCACAAACACGTTGTAATTAGTTTAACAATGATTTTAGAATTATATGATTGTTACATGAATGAAAAAAAATGTAAATGTCAAAAAAATTATCAAGAAATTTTAGAAAGAATAATATATAAATTTGACTTTTTTTGATAAAATTTAAGTCTATATCTAAGTTAAAAAATATAATAATTTTTACCTAATAAAATATTGCTGACTATTTATATATATATATATATTACAAATCGATGTCTGTATTTCTTCAAAATAATATACATAACTCTATAAATAAATATTTGAAAATACCGTAATTAAAAGTCAATAAAAATTATAAGTATAACTATAACTTAGGTGCTTTCACTACATTGTAGCTTTGTCAACTATCACATTTAAAATGTTAACTTTCCCATAATTCAATGTCAACTTTCCCATAATTCTGTTATCTTAATGTTTGCTGCTTGCCGATTAATTAAATTTTGCTTGTATTTATATATTAACATCGCCTCTTTAATTTTTCTTTTATTGTTATTTCTTTCAGTTTCCAATATTTTTACATTGTTATAATCAAAATCAAAACCATATATACATGATTTATTATGGTCATAAATAAACAGAAGCTGATAAATTCTCACTATTTTTAAAATGGCAGGTTTGAAGTCCTTTTTATTTAGAAATGATAACCTTTGTAAATATGCATCAGATAAAACTAAAAATATTGAAGTTTATTGTAATGAGTTATTAAACGTTGGATACAATTATGATTGTGTATATTATACTGTTAAAAATTTTACTCCTAAATATAAAAATATTAATAATAATGTTAATTTTTCTGATAAAAAGTTGTGGATATCAATACCATATATATCGAATCAACAGGCAAGTTTCATTAAGAAAATTTATAAAGGAATATACGATATAGCATTTTATGCACCACCTACATTGAATAAATTAATAAACAATTCAAAAGATAAAACTTTATTGACAAATAAAAATTGTATCATTTAAAAATGGACATGTAGGTGTGGTAGTTGACATATAGGTGAATCAAGGTGCACATTGGAAAAAAGAACAAAAGAGCACATATTATTGTTTAAAAGGGTTCAAAATACGAAACAAAATTTTAAAAATAGTGAGAATTTATCAGCTTCTGTTTTTTATGACCATAATAAATCATGTATATATGGTTTTGATTTTGATTATAACAATGTAAAAATATTGGAAACGTGAAAGAAATAACAATAAAAGAAAAATTAAAGAGGTGATGTTAATATATAAATACAAGCAAAATTTAATTAATCGGCAAGCAGCAAACGTTAAGATAACAGAATTATGAGAAAGTTGACATTGAATTATGAGAAAGTTGTCATTTTAAATGTGATAGTTGACAAAGCTACAACATAGTGAAAGTGCTTCTAAGTTATAGTTATTCTTATAATTTTTATTGGCTTTTAATTACTGTATTTTCAAATATTTATTTATAGAGTTACATATATATATATATATTGAAAAATAATTGCTGTAAATAGACTAAAATTATGATCTTTCTAAATTACATAATACTAGGAGTCCTTATGCGTTATTTTTAATTGTTGTAAGCTTACAAATATACGTTTCTCTACTCAGTTTAAACATATGAAATATCCTCATGATTCTTATCATCCAAAAAAAAAAACTGGCTCCTTATTCTTTAAAGAGATAGGGGATTTGAACAGAGAATTTCAAACTTCTTTCAGCCATCCACTCTGTCTCATACAACCAATACACAAGACCACATACATATGAAAATGATAACTGATCTCCAATAAACTTATTTTGTGCTGAACCAGCACTTATCTGTTGATCTAGATCATCATCTCCCACACACATATATAATCAGTGCTCGACTATTTGCTATTTCAATATAAATCAAGCACTGATTATTTATATATGTGTGTGTGGGAGATAATGACCTGAACAAACTGATTAGTGCTGGTTCAGCACAAAATATGTCTATTGGAGATCATTTAACTTTTGCACATATGTGTGGTCAGGTGTATTAATTGTATGAATGGATGGCTGAATGGTACTTGAAAGTCTGTGCTCAAATTCCCTGTATTACATATAGATTTCAGGTATATAAAATATAATTATATTTAAAATATTTAAAGAGAATAATAAAAAAAATAATATTTTACATACTCTTATTCACCAGGTGTCAGGCTCATAAATATTATATTATAAGTTAGAAGAGTATAAAATAAAAGTCGAATAAACCATGGAAGAGTTGGTTGGGGATGAGTATAAGAAATGCTGTGATGGAGTAGGAAAAGTGGCAAATAGGGTTTTAGGTGAGAATATTCAGAAAAATAAAAGTAATAGGAAAGTGAGAGTTGGTAAAAGTGTAAAAGAGAAGGAAAAAGCATGCAGAGAATATAAGTATGCTATTAAGAACAAAGAGAGTGAAAAAGATATTAATTCTAAATAGGAAAAGTACTTAAAAAAAGAAGTTGGCTAAAATAGATAATTATAAAGAAAGAATGAAATTGAATAGTAAACTATTGGAAGATATTAATAAAAATGGAAGAGATAGGAGTAAACAAATTTGAAAAATACATTAAAAGAAGAAATGTAGGGGAGAGAGAAATAGTATTACTGGATGATGAGGGAATAGAGTGTAGGTCTAGACAGGAATTAGAGATAATCTTAAACAATTATGTAACAAATACAGAAAAGATGCTAGATGTGAAAGGGAGAGTGATAGCAAACATGAGAGCATATAGTAATGAAAATATATAATATACAGAAAATGAACTGAATGAGGCAAGTAAAAAATTGAAAGGTGGAAAGGCAAGAGATTTGGATGGATGTGCAACAGAGATGATAATGAATTTAGGACATAGGGCAAAATTAAAACTATTATCATGTTTTAATAAAATGACACAGAAGATAGATTTTCCAGGTAGTTGGAGTAATACAAGAGTAAGGCTACTATTTAAATGAAAGAGTAAGGATCATAGAAAGTTAAACAATTATAAACCAATAGCAGCAATGTCAGTGCTATATAAAGTTTTCTCATATATTGGTGGCTGGAAGGATTGCAAAATGGATGGAAGAAAATAATATTGTGAGAAAAATGCAAGGAGTTTTCGATTAGATAGGTGTATAAGAGATAGTTTATTTGTAGTTACACAACTTATGGATATGAGTAGGAATAAAGGTAGACAGTTATATATGGTTTTTATAGATATAGAAAAGGTGTATGATGGGGTAAATAAAAAAAGATTACAGGTAAGTTTAGTAAATTTGGAATGGATAGAGCTTTAGTGGATATTATTAAGAAATTATATAAAAATAATTTCTATACATATCAATTAGGGAATATAGAATCAGTTAAAATTAAAAATGGAGAGGGTCTAAGGCAAGGATTCCCTATGTCACATTTTGTTTTTGTTGTATTTGAGAGAAATAGAGAGAGCAACATAAAGATTAGAAAGAGGGATATAGATACCATTAGTAGGTGGCAAGAAAGAATATACCTTGCCGGGTCTTTTATTTGATGATGATGTTTTTCTGTGTGCAGAAAGAAGGGAAAATATGGAAGTTATGCTGAGGACATGCACAAAGGTGGGTAAAAAGAAGGGGATTATATTTAATGAAGAAAAATCAAAAGTAATGATGATTAATACTGGGGAAAGAGAAGACAAAGAATTTTAATTGGTGAATATAAAGTTAAGTATGGTGAATAGATATAACTATTTGAGAATCATCTTAAGTAATCAGAGAAATTTCTTGGACGAATGGGAGAAAAAATTGATAAATGAAGCAAAGAAAAAAAAGGGAGTGATAAAGAAATTAACAATGTTCTCATATAATAAATGAGATGTTGCTAGAATTGTATGGAAGGGAGTGGCAGTAGCAGGGTTATCACATGGTAACAATGTATTATGTATTAGTAAAGGTATATTAGATTACTTAGAAAAATACAAAAAGAAGTAGGAAGACATACATGAGATGCAGAAATGCGGATGGCAAAGGAGGAAATTCAAGGAGAAATGGGATAGTCAAATTTTTATATGAGAGATGCAAAAAGCAAAATGAAAATGTTTGGAAGATTGCAGTTTATGGATAATAAAAGAATAGCCAAAATAGTATTTAATTGGGTTATGAATAAAGGGCAGGCAGCAAGATGGCTGAGAAAGGTAATGTGATATGCACAATATTTGGATAAAGACTTTATGTCAGTATACTTACACAAAAGGTGGGGGATTGTATTAAGAGAATTGTTTAATGTTATAGTGATAAGGCATGGGATAGAAAAATAGATGCACTAATAAAGAATAAGGAGTTGGAGAGATGGTGAACTAGTATGGAGAGTAAAAAGAGTTTAAATATTTATAGAAGTTCACAGAATATTGGGTGTGAGTTAATTTATGATAATAGCAAGGAAAATAGTTTACTATTTAAGGCTTGAATGGAATATTTAGCAACAAGGGATTATACACATGAATGGAAAAATATTGGTGATTTAGTTTGCAAGTTGTGTAAGAAATGCATAGAAAATATTAGGCATCTGTTAATTTAATGTAAGTGCCTGAAAGCAGAAAAAATACAAATAATGAAGTTGTGGAAGAATAAATATAAACAAAGTGGTTATAAACAATGTGGATTATAAACAAAGTGTGTTATTGGTTTTTATGATGGGTTTGGGAAAAGATAAGGGGGATTTAGATATAATGGCCATGGATTTGATAAAGATTATGTTATGAAAATGGGATGGAGCTGGAGAGAGAAGAATATGGGAAAACTTAGGGTGGGGAATGGAAAGGGAAGTCAAAGTGGCTAACAGGTTTTTTGGGCATAGTTGTTGAGAGATTCCTGATTCCGTTTAAGGAGAAGTCACAATGCATCACATCACACCACATATAAGTTGATATGTATAAAAGTTTATTTAAATATATACATATATGTTTATTCCAGGACAAATAATAAGTTCTGAGAAAAATTATAAATCAGTTTGGAATTTACTGAACTTTGTGAATAAGTAATGTCTTTCTTTTTTTAAAATAAAAAATCAAAAAATTGTTGTTTTCTTTGTGATCAAATCAATCATTTTAAATGGAGGTACTTAACTAAATGAAATAATAGTTATTTTTATGCTGTTCTGTTTATAATCAATAGAGAATAATACTAGAGCCTTTATTTTTATTTTAAGATAGACTAAATGTATAAACTGAAAAAAAAATCACACAAACCCCCTTCTTATATTTTGTTTACATTTGACAGAAAAAAACAAATAGAATGCTAATGCTTAGTGCATGGGTTAACTTTTTGTTAAAAATCTATTTCTGAATTACAAAGTTTATACAAGCTTTTATAAATTTTTAAAATTATTTATACATGTAGTATTGTATAAAGTTTTATTTTATTTATAATGTGTAACTATGTTAATAAAAATAACTACATATATATTAGGCTTACGTTGTAAATTAATTGAAAACAATCATTTAATTCATAGTTTCGTTGTGAGTACATACATATGTACCTGTGCACACCATTGATGAATCATTGAACTTGTAATATTGCTTGGTATTTATTTCTACTATGTGAACATTTACAAATTTTTATTAATTATGTATGGTTTCAGAAATCTTAGTAGTGTTCTATTCTATCATGTTAGCCACTTGATGGTGCTATTTATAACTAAATTCCTAGAAGTGTGCAGTTTCTGAGGCCTCAGCCAAACCAATAGCTTTCTTTGTACAATAAAACACAAAAAGAGTCTGTTTACTTGATTGCCAGCTACCACTGTGGCTTCTTTCTATGCTAGAAGCACAAAAAATGACTTCATTGGCTGCTGTGGTTGCTTGGGTTGCACACTTTATCATAATGCTGGCTTGTCTATTTTGCTACAGTATCATGTGAGGATATGTTGACTGCATTGTGTCTAAATAATTGAATTTTTCAAGTCCAATGTCTTTTTTTTCTTATGTGAACTGACATACCGATATATTCTAACAGTTTTAACAGTGTTATCACTGTTCCATCAGGACTGTGTAATCCTCATGAATTGGATTTTAGGGGGCAGCACAGCACTATATTGAAGATCCCAATGAAAGTAACATATCTGCAAAAAATTATCCGAGACAAGAAAGATGGCTTCTTCAAACTCTGAAAATTGGCAATTGCTAGACACAAGAGTTGGCTTTCATTTTAATAGCTTGTTATAAATTATTAACTTTAGTGGGTAAATTGCAATCTAATTTACTTTTCCCTCTGAAACACAGTGTCTGATTAATTACTGTCTGAAAAAGGGTAAGAAATTAACTTTTATTTTTGATTAAAAAAGTACCGTAACTTTTCTGATCCACACCCACCCACACCCAAAGAAGCTTATCTCTGATTAATTACTGTCCCAAAAAGTCTCCACTATATTTACTATTATTTGTTCTTAAAAAAAAGTAACTTAACTTTTTATGGATACACACACACACAAAGAAAAAATGTCATTGTCTGATTAATTACTGTCCCAAAAAGATTAAAGTTGGCTTTCATTGTAAAATTTTGTTTGAATTTGTTTAATTTTGTGGAAGATGTAATATAATTGACTTTGATTTCAAAACACAGTGTTTGAGTAATTAAGGTCATAAAAAGGCTAAAATTTACTCTTATTTTCTATTAAAAAAGGAATGTAACTTTTTATACCCACATGCACACACTCAAAAAATCCAGTCTCTGATTAATTACTGTCCAAAAAGTGTCTAATGTATTATTATTTGCTCTTAGAAAGTAATATAATTTTTGGTTGATACCCACACTCACCAAAAAAGCAAGTCTCTTATTAATTACTGTCCCAAAAAGTCAGCTTACATTTTTATATTTTGTTTGAATTTTTTAATTTTATGTAAATCATAATATAATTTACTTTTATTTCCTATTCCAAAAATAAAGTAAATAGTTCTATAGAATTGCTGTCCTGGAAATGTTATGTCTATGTGTTTTTGCTTAGCATCAATGCCATCAAGTGGCTGACAGGATAGAACAGAACACTACTGAAATCTCTTTTATCAATTCATTATTTTTAATTGTTGTAGGCCTACAAATAACCAAGAATTCTTTACTAAGCTTTACAAAAAATTAATATTTATTTAAGAAAAATATTTTAAACTTAATTCAAAATTATAAAAATTTATGAATGTGGAATTGATAAAGAATATTAAATAAATAAAAAAAAAAATACAATTAATAATTTAGAACCAAAGCATATTTTTGTTCTTTAGTATTGTTGTTTTTATTAAGTAAAAAAAGTTTTAAAATAATGCACAACACAATCAATTTCAATTCTATTTCCATAGTTTATATGATGCATAATTTATTTTAGAATCTAATAACAACTTTTTAAACAATTTCATACTTATTTCGAATCACATGCCTAGACTTAATACTTCAAAGCACATGTCTAGAAGTTAAAGTTAATGAAACATTATAAAAATATAGTATAGAATTGAATACTTTATTGTATTGGAAGTCATATAATATTAAAGCACTAAAAATTAAAAAGAATCAGCTGTGATGTGTAGCTTTTTGTTCTTAAATATGATGTTTTATCACTGTATTAAGTGTGATGAGAAAACTAAGAATAATATCAAAGGTAATTAAAGATCATTAATTAATTCTAATTTTGTAGCATCTTTTATTTACTCAAGACTTACAATAAGTGACTCTCTGAAATAGAGTAAATAAAACTGCTTTTATGGTGCATTTATAAATTATATATATATATATATATATATATATATAATATATATATATATATATATATATATATATATTGTTATGGGTGGGCAGCCTATAAGTTGAAAGGTGGATACACAAACTCTCACTAGTCAACACTTATTGATTAATGCCTTGAATTCTAGATGTGTTTTGGTTATATGTTATATTCAAAAAGTATTATCTATTTATATACAAATGTTAGAAAATTTACCTTGCAAGAAACCTAACTCTAGTTAATCATAGCACATTCTACCACTATAAGTATATTTCTTTAAGGTTAATTAGATTTTTAAAAAAACACAATGCTCCCTCCATATTTATTTATATTTAATCTTCCCTCATGTTAATAACACTAAAGTTAACTAAATTTGCTAAATGACTGACTTGATATTTATTATCAATCAATCAAATAAATATTTTTATTAACAAAAAAATTAATCAACATATTATCAAGAAAATTAAACAATATGTTTCAACAAATTCACAGAAAAGAGATCATTAGATTACTCACATTGGCAGCACCAAAATTAAAAGAAATAAACTGGAAAATGATGCACCCTAACAAACTACAAATCAAACATCCCAAATATTTATTTGATTATAAAAATAAAATTTTATAACAACTATCTACTTTGCTATGAAAATTTCACCCTAAGCATTTGAATGAATTTCATTATCACAGCTGAGCCTATTCTATATCATGATGCTACTATTTATTAACTCCTTAATCTGTATAATCTTATTCACTTTACATACTTTTAAATAGGAATTAAGTCTTAAGATAGTATATGTTGTATACAAAAATATTAACTTTGCTATTAACAATAATATTATAGTGTTATTCTGATTTACATACTGTTGTCTAAAAAGAGATAAAGATAAAACATGCATAAGAAAACATATTTAGATAAACTACAACATTTAATTTTTGATCAGGTAGATGCATTCTGGATTGTTGTAATCAATATATCACAATAATGGTATGTATCTCTTAATAAATCAGTCTGCAATTCATGTACATGCTTAAATAATTACACCTATAAAATATCAACATATCACTACATAGTTATATATATATATATATATATATATATATATATATATGTAGTATATATATATATATATATATATATATATAGTGAACCAATCATCATTTCATACTTCTTCTGTGACATATGGAATATAATAATAGTATAGACAATGAACATGCATATTATTGTAGCATTTGAACATCTGAATGTATATATAATCAAGACAGACTAATATGTAATACATTTACTGACAGAATCCTTATTTCAAAATTTTAATAACTTAAAATATTCATGCCTGATGTTAATATCTCCTGTGTGAAACATTATTAAATGTGAGTAAATTATAAATTTAATAGCCCTATAAATAAAGAGCAGATAAATCCACAATTTTGAATTGTTTATAGCAACTTATTATTTTATAATCGAATTCCAGGAACTTATAGAAAATATTTAATCATTCAGCACATGTAAGAATGGACTTCAAAGATTGATTTAAATTCAGGTCATTAGTGTTGTCTTATGATCTTAATTGATTATTAACATTTGCTTTCCTTCATTTGTTCTACCATAAAATTATGTAAGGACATTACAATGCTGAAGGTAGAATTGATTATACTTTTTAATTCAAATTGTACTAAATTTCAATTATTACTTCACTAAACATTATAAACTATATATTGAGCTGGTTTGATTTCCGATTCAATGGTTTTATTACTAAAATTAAAAAGGGAAAACAACTGCATTTTCATTAAATGTCTAATGCTCAATTTTTTATTATTATTTAAAACACATACACATTTATATTTTAAAATAGATTATTTAATGTTTATAAAATTGATTGTAAAATAGTTTACTTTCACCATCTCTTTTAATCAATTTGATTAAAAACAGGCAAGCTTGCTAATTATATATTCCTGTTGCTTTTATTGTAATTATTTTTAAAGTTAATTCTAAAAAGCGGAGATTTAGTTTTGTATTTGTCGTTTTTGTTTCAATTATCCCTGGTTGGAAGTCTTAAATTAGATTGAGTGGGAAATTAATATTTGCCCTGCCTGGAATATAGAATGGACACTAATGAAAGATTTTCTGGGAAATGTAGTGAGGCAACGATAGCCCGCCAATTTTAGAAGAGAGAAGAGATTCATTATTAGATACACACTTGGATTATGGCCTGCAAAGAGATACCATTGTGAGTAGCTGTTCGGATGTTTAATTCCTACTAAAAACTTAAATAATTATTGACAAACTTCGTTGCTGTGCAAGATGTCAAAATCTACCATTATGAGTTTTGCCATCAATAGAATGTCTGGCTAATTTAAACAAAGGACAGACCCATGCCGACCAGCTCTCCTTCAGTCATGCCATGAAACTCTAAAATAAACACTGCCTCTACCTTGCCGCTGTCAAAGGACCTAAAAAATGAACTATTATCAAAAGTGTGCACTCATCACTAAATCACTAGAACTCTACCTTACCATAAGCTAAACTTTTTCCTATTCTAGCCAGGGTAAATAAATTGCGTTTAATTAAATCTTCGCTCAATCTAATGATAAATATGTTTTAAAATGGTATTGGGTTTTTTTTTATTATTATTTATTATCTGTATGTACTCTTTTCTAGTATTTAAAGTGTGTCTTGGAATCTTAGTTTTAAGATTGCAAGTTTGTTTGCAATTTTCGTTTATCAGAGGGTTCATTAGGAGATTGTATTTTATATGTTTAATATATACCTGATTATTTCGATAACTATTACAAAAAGCATTGGCAGTTTTTGTAGTCTTTCTTTATTCACCTGCCCTTAGTTGTAAAATAAAGATTCTTTAAGCATGTTTCGTTTGTGCAAACAACAAAATCTTTTTGCTGGCTATTTGTCAAGTTATTTCTTCGGGTTATCTGAAAATAGTCTATTTCTTTCTGGATTACGTAAGATCGTAATCATATCTGTTGCTGTCTTGTAGGTGAGATCAACCACATTTACTTTGAATGTAGTATTACGCGCAGCAGTCCTGCGGTGTTTTAATGACAGTAATTAGAATATCACTGCTCGGACATCCGCGCTGGTTTCATCGATTTCTGGCGGGACAGTAACTGTTTTATTATCCCTGATTCAGGAAGCTAGGGTTGTTGTTTGTTTTTGTAATTTTACAACTGGCCAGCAAGAAGATATTATCCTAATCATTTCTTATATTTTAAGTGAGAGAATTTTATTGCCAAAATGTTTAATACCTTCATGTTTGTCGTACTCTTGTGCACTCTCTGGTAAATACGTGTATGTTACTATAAGCCACTTTTGTATTCATGGCTAGATGTCTTCATTCTATTGCCCAACTTTTAATAAATTTAATAAATTGTTTAAACTTAATTTGACTGATGTTTGTCTTTGTGCTTTGATTTCTCAACTGTCTAAATATTATTTAAGATATCTTGTTCCTCCCTGAGTGTGGTTTGGTGCCTTTTGATTCGCATATCCTGTCCACCCTAAAATAAATGTCTAGTTCCTATTTTTGGACTGGTGGCGCCCCTGGAGTCAGTATATGTGAATCTCAAAGATCTTTCTCCCATTACAATATATATATATAATGAAGTTAGAACATAATATAAAACTATTAAATTATAGAGCATAGCACTTTCAAGAGACTACTTGCTCTCATACTCATAGTTGTTATTGTTGTGACTGCATTGTAAAAATGGAAATAGCATTTATGCATATTGATGCAAATGAATGATAATTGCTATTTCCGAGACAGAGCAAAGCATGCCTCTCTTCCATTGATTCCATTTCTACAACACAGTTATAACAACAACAGCTATGAGTATGAGAGCAAGTAGTCTCTTGAAAATTCTATAAATACAGTGCATATATATATATATATATATATATATATATATTGTAATGGATATATAATATGCCATTTCAGTAATTTAAAATTAAAATAAAAACTTAAGTTCGTAAATAAAAATAAAAGCTAAAAAAAAATTAAAGAGTTGGCAAATGTATATATATTTGCACAGATGCAAAACTTTAAAAGTATTTTTTTTAAATAAAAAAAAATATTTGAACATATTTTTTTTATAAAAAAGTACAAGATCTAAAGATAAAATATTTTAGTAAATGGAAATGATTGTATTATAAATGAAATGAAAAGCAAACTAGCCCTTGGGGCTCTTATATAAAAAAGTCAGATGAAATATAGATAAGAGAACAAAAATAAATTAGATGTCCAATAGAAGCAGCAATGGAGGCTCGGACCATAATGAAAATTTGGAACAGGAAACCATTGTTCAGTGAATCTGGATGATCAGTATAAAAGGAAAAATATTGAAATTAAAAACAGTTCCAACTAGATTGTTTTTGAGAGGCATGATAAGACACACTTGTCACTCTCTATCTTTTATTTTCAAATGAAAGGACTGATGAATTATGAATGGTATTATTGCAGACCCTGAATCATATGGGTTCTGCAATCAAATAGTACCAGGATTGAACCAGCTAAGGCTACCTCCAGAACAACAGACCGATCTTTCAATAGAGATGTCATGGAAATT
The DNA here is from genome assembly GCA_028023455.1 of Epiperipatus broadwayi. NCBI lineage: Eukaryota > Metazoa > Onychophora > Udeonychophora > Euonychophora > Peripatidae > Epiperipatus > Epiperipatus broadwayi. Next base: position 7,435 of record JAQFVV010001076.1, on the reverse strand, counting down.
GGCACCAGGATTCAAGATTCTTCTACTGTAAGATATGAATTATAAATTTAAAAGTAATTAAGAACTTTCATCAATATTTGACAAGCTTTTAATATTCAGCCAACCTAAATTTTAAAATGAACTTTTATTTGACTTTTAAGTTTTCAAATTAATTATTAATGTGTATTTTTTATACATTTGAGTTTTCTAAAAATCATTTCCATTTTTTTTTAAATTAATATTTATTGTATAAATTATTTAAATGCATTAAATTTAAGTTGGGTATAGACGCTTGCATAGATTCATTACATTTAATTGTCTTTTGTTTTCATATTTGATTAAAATATATAGACATTCGGTAAATAATGATACCTTATGTTGAGTATCTAAAATGTATTTATTCAGATGTCTTTTAAGTTATTGGTGTCAATGCGGCATCTTATGATGAATGCCATTGGGTTTCTTGTAAACTTCCCTATGCAATTACATCAATGACTTTATATTTTGATCATTTATGCTTATTTTGAAATGTTTTTGACCATGGAATCTATGTGGCTGATCTATACTCAACATTATAAAACAAATTTTTATAAAATTCATCTGTGCGAACTTATATAAATATTAAATTTAAGTCGGGCATGAATGATTGCATAGATTCGCAAAGTTATGTTTGTTTAAGAAAGGGTAAATCTTAGGTTATTTGTTTCATAGTCAGATTGGGTAATGGATTGGATATATCAGTAAAATTAGTAAATGTAGTATGAGGTCCGCTACTTGCAGGATCGCATTATATGCCGCACACCCCCTTTTTGCCTACGGAAGGAGATAGTAAGATGGAAAATGCAGTCCCTTCCTATGGAGTATTTTTATTGTTCTTCTTACAAGACAGATGTAGCATTCCTGTATTGGTCGAAAGTCAATGTCTTCTTTAACCATGCTGTTCAGATGTACATTCCTGACAGTATGGTATTTGTGCTGTCGTATTTCATGGTGCATTGAATACATCGATGTATCAGATGGATTGATGTCAGTTTGACTGTGAACTTTTGGCCTAAGGTTAAATAAGGGATAGAATATTTTCTTTTCAAATGCAATATATGTAGTTTATTCATATTTGACACTCTTAAAAATAATATTAAACAAATCTGTGCGGATTGTTCAAACTAAAAAAAATTTAAATTTAAAAAATTACATTAATAATCAACCTAAAATAAATTTTATTCCTCAATTTTATCTATATGTATGTAAAAAATGTTTGTATGTTAATTCCTGGCAGTAGCTTATTTTATTCCTTTTTTTAATATTAATATATTTTGATAATATATATCATTATTATTAATCTCTGCTACTTCATGAGCTAGTGACTTGGGCTGATGGTCATGAAAAATATCTATGTAGAACTTGGATCTTTAATAGCATGTATCTGCCTACTCTATAAATTTTCTAGATTCAAATAACTTAGTGGCGCCCTGTATAACATATATGGTAAGACTGCTAGCTTCGTTTTCACCTGACCAATATAATTGGCGCCCAATGTGGGGCCACCTCCAGAACAACAGACAATTATAACGGTCAAATAGGGTGCCAATTACAATGGTCAGATAGAATGAGTCTTACCGTATCTACACTACAGAGTGCCACAGGTTATTTGAACCTAGAAAATTTATATAGTAGGCAGATATGCAAGTTAAAAAAAAAATTATATATATTTTATTTCGACCATCAGCCCAAGTGACTAACTCATGGAGTAGCAGAGATTTAAAACATTTTTATAAGTTTTAATAAATATTCTCAATATATATTAATATTTAAAACAATAAAATAAACACTATCCGTAATTAACACACAAACATTTATTAACGCACATATAGATAAAATTTGAGGAATAAATTTATTATTTAGGTTGGTTATTAATTTAATTTTTAAATTTGGCTTTTTAGTTTGAACAATATGCACAGATTTGTTTAATATTATTTTTAAGAGTGTTGAGTATGAATAAACTACATAGATTGCATTTGAAAAGAAAATATTCTATCCCTTATTTAACCTTAGGCCAAAAGTTCACAGTCAAACTGACATCAATTCATCTCATAAATCAATGTATTCAATGCAGCATGAAATATGACAGCACAAATACCATACTGTCAGGAATATACATCTGAACACCATGGTTAATAGAAGGCATTGACTCTCATCCAGACAAAAATACTACATATGTCTGATGTGAAGAACAATAAAAAAGACTCCATAGGAAGGGACTGCATTTTCCATCTTACTATCCCCTTGGCACCAGGCATCGGGATTCTTCTACTGTAAGATATGAACTATAAATTTAAAAGTAATTAAGAACTTTCATCAAGTTCTGACAAGCTTTTAATATTCAGCCAACCTAAATTTTAAAATGAACTTTTATCTGACTTTTAAGTTTTCAAATTAATTATTAATGTTTAATTTTTATGCATTTGAGTTTGCTAAAAATCTTTTCCATTTTGTTTATTAATATTTATTGTATAAATTATTTAAATGCATTAAATTTAAGTTGGGTATAAATGCTTGAATAGATTCATTATGTTTACTTATGTTTTTTGTTTTCATATTTGATTAAAATATATAGACATTCAGTAAATAATGATACCTTACAATGAGTATCTAAAATGTATTTATTCAGATGTCTTTTAAATTATTGGTGTCAATGCAGCATCTTATGATGAATGCCATTGGGTTTCTTGTAAATGTCCCTATGCAATTATATCAATGACTTTATATTTTGATCATTTATTTTGAAATGTTTTTGACCATGGAATCTATGTGGCTGATCTATACTCAACATTATAAAACAAATTTTTATAAAATTCATCTGTGCAAACTTATATAAATATTAAATTTAAGTCGGGTGTGAATGTGGCATAGATTCGCAAAGTTATGTTAGTTTAAGGGAAAGTAAATCTTAGGTTATTTGTTTCGAAGTTAGATTGTGTCAAGGGATTGGATGTATCGGTGAAATTAGTAAATGTAGTATGAGGTCCGCTACTTGCAGGATCACCATTATATGCCACAAACCCCCTTTTTGCCTATGGAAGGGGATAGTAAGATGAAAAATGCAGTCCCTTCCTATGGAGTTTTTTTATTGTTCTTCTTACAAGACAGATGTAGCATTCCTGTATTGATCAAGAGTCAATGTCTTCTTTAACCATGCTGTTCAGATATACATTCCTGTCAGTATGGTATTTGTGCTGTTGTATTTCATGCTGCATTGAATACATTGATGTATCAGATGGATTGATGTTGGTTTGACAGTGAACTTTTGGCCTAAGATTAAATAAGGGATAGAATATTTTCTTTTCAAATGCAATCTATGTAGTTTATTCATATGCGACACTCTTAAAAATATTATTAAACAAATCTGTGTGGATTGTTCAAACTAAAAAAAAATTACATTTAAAAAATTACATCAATAACCAACCTAAAATAAATTTTATTCCTCAATTTTATCTATATGTGCGTAAATAAATGTTTGTGTGTTAATCACTGGCAGTGGCTTATTTTATTCTTTTTTTTAATATTAATATATTTTGATAATATATATCATTATTATTAATCTCTGCTACTTCGTGAGCTAGTGACTTGGGCTGATGGTCATGAAAAATATCTATGTAGAAGTTGGATCTTTAATAGCGTGTAACTGCCTACTCTACAAATTTTCTAGGTTCAAATAACCTAGTGGCACTCTGTATGGCAGATATGGTAAGACTGCTAGCTTCATTTTCACCTGACTGTTATAATATATATATATTAGTTATTATTTTCAATAGCATTAATCATAATAAATATATGTAAAGAATTCATTATTAAGCATAAAATTCAAATATTATTTGAAACCATATGCATTTAAAATATAAAGTATTAACATATATATATATATATATATATATATATATATATATATATATATATAGAGAGAGAGAGAGAGAGAGAGAGAGAGAGAGAAATATTATAGACAGTGACCAACTAAGGCCATGTCAAAAATTACAAGCCTATAAATAAGTAAAGTTAAAATGGGGGAATAATATTTAGACTTCTCAAATGTTTTTTTTAAATAATAATGGGTATTTGATTTATTTAAATATTGTTATTTATTAAATGACAATACGAAAATCTTCTCCAAAACATTTTTTTAAAAAAATAATATGAATATTATTTTAATAGGATAGAAATATTTGTAAAAGAGTGAGAAAAATAATAAAACAAATAATTTTTTCCCACTTTTCATAATTTTAATTGTCTATCAATTTTGGGAAAAGAGATTGGTAGAAAAAAAATATTTTTAGTAAGTTATGAAAAAGTTTTAATTTCAGGTTTTCAAAGATAATAATAGAAAAGATAAATGAGAATAGTTCTTAAGGAAAAGAAGGGGAAAAAAAGGTCTCAATATTTTTCTTAAATTTTGTCTTAATTATTTAAAAAAAAAATTTTCATTTCTTTTTATCTTTCTCCAATACAATAAGCAGTGTTTACTAAATTATAGTAATTAAAAGATTATCTTATTTTTGGCATAAAAGAAAAACTACAGAAAAAAAAGTTAAAATTAAAAAAAGAGGAAATAACTAAATAATCTTTTTTTAAAAAATAGACCCAATTGGTCAGTGTTTAATTTTATCATGTGGAAGACAAGATGAGATTGGATGGATACAGAATTGTTCCAAAAAGTAATATTGGAGGCAAAGTAAATCAGTAAACCTTACTGTAATCATTGTTAGTTAAACTGTTGAAGATGAAGAAGTCAATAGAAGCAGTTATTTTTGACTCAACTGTTGAAGGAAATAGTAACAATGTTTGTTGATCAAACCACTGAAGAAGACAGTTGCAGCAGTTGGTACTTATGTAGTTCGCCTGCTGGAAACTTACCATCTGTTTTTCTAAATAATCTATTTTCAGGGACTCAAGGGCTTACAGCACATGGTATAAGCAATATGGTTGACTCCCACCAAATTATATATATATATATATATATAAACAGCATTTAGTAGACTATAACAAACAGGCAGATAGATATCACTTTTCAGGTCCTGTAATTTTAAAAATATTCCAATGTAAAACACAAAAATCCAAAGGATTGTAATTAACATTTTTAAAATTTTGAATTCAGTAATCATCTGTAAACTAATATCAATAATCACAGACAATGTTTTTGAGCCTTATAACCACATTCCTTTCCAAACAGATAGGTGTGTAGAACACATGTGACATTACATCTCCATTTACACAAAGTACAATTTCATTCTCATTGTTACATAAATTTTAGGTGAGCACTATCCTGTAGTTTTTAAAATTGCCCACTGCATCTTGTTCTAACAATGAAATATTCTACATTTTATTCATATTTCCAAAAATTATACAATAAAAAATGAACGTTAAAAAATTACCACGTGTAAAACACTGTTAAAAAAATTACAATAATTTTAGTCACATGTTATCTGTTAGCCTCTTGTTAAGTGTTTACTAATTGTTAATAGTTTATATTATCCTGTGATAAAATTTATAGCAGGGATAATCTGAATTGTTTTAATAAATTTCATTCACAATTCTTAATTTAATGTTAATTTTAAAAAATTTTGAAAACATTTTTCAATAAATTCCATTTAGAACATAACATTCAAATGTTATCATATGATCAACACTTAAATAGTGCTAAAATTGTCATTTTTAAGCATTTGGTAACCTGTGTCTAAAATTAATGTGATTTTTAAAAATTTCTTTTATTGCTCAATCAGTTTTTTTTAAATATGATCAAAATTTGGAATCTTCCATTGACAGAACAAGATGAAGTGGAATATTTATGTAGTTTTCCTGATGTGACTAAAATTATCATAATTTTTTCTTAACATTGTTTTACACATGGTGATTTTTTAAATATTCTTTATGTGCAAACAGACACAACACCACACATGTTCTAAGTGTCTATCTGTTTGGAAAGGAATATGGTTATAAAGATCAAAACATCATTTGTGACTGCACTGACATTAGTTTACAATTGGTATACTGAATTTACATTAAAAAATGTTAATTACAACCCTTTGGATTTTTGTGTGTTTCAGTGAAATATTTTCAAAATTACAAGATAGTGCATGCCAAAAAAGTGACGTCTTTCTGTCTATTTGTTATAGCCTACTAAATACTGTTTTTTAAAAAAGGATTTACCTGTGTTTACATTTAAAAAATTGCAACCTGTTGGACTTCTGTGTCTCTTTATTATTTTAAAAAATAAAACTAATTATTAAATCCAATAACTTGGAGTCAGCCATATTGTTTATACCATGTGTTGTAAGCCCTTGACAATGGATTAGTTAAAAATGGATAGCATGATCCTGGCAGGCAAATTATATAAGTATCCAGAAGTTTTTCTTGTCTCAACTGGTGAAGGAATAGTATAATTTCATTCTTGATTCAACTATTGAAAAGAACAGTAGCAAACCAGCTCAGTTAATGAAAAAAATGATTTTTAAAATAGAGTTAAACAAAACCATGGGCTGCACCTTATCCAAGAGCTCAGCATCATTAAACATTACCATGTAATCTGTTCATTAAAGAAAATGTAAAGGAAGGAATAGCCCTAAAGTAATCTGCAACAAGTCTTATCTCCAACCAAGAGCATGATTATCTGTGTTTTTAGTCTGTCTTGAAAATTAGTAGATTGTAAAAATGATTAAATTCTTTCTGTATATTTGTCTACAAATATGAGTTAATGGAGAAGCTTACAAAATGAAAAACGACATGGAATCATCTGGAAATTTCAACTCACAAAGAGGGACTCAAAAAATCATTGTAATCTAATGTATTATGTAATGTGCACATTTATAGATAACTTTTGAATTAAGTAACAATTGATAATAATTAATAATTTTATTAATATTTTGAAACATATTTTTTCTTTATTTTCCCTCCAAAATTCAATTGTGTACGTGTTTATTTTTATAAAAATAGGAAAAAAGTGTTAGCTAATTAAAAAATTGTATCTTTGAAATGTCATTTGTAATTTTAATTATTAAAGAAGAAAACAATTATGGTTAAAGTCAATGCTGATTAATTGAATTAGTAAGAGCCAAGAACTATATATAATTATATTTTGCTGATAAAAATGTATTTAAATTTGAATTATCATATCATATTTTTGTCAATTTTCTCAATTGTTTTTAAATAATTCTAAAAAATAATAGTTTTAACATCTTTATTCCTCCATCTATCTGGTTTATGAATAGGCAGTATGTGTGACTGAATTTCATTTTAGTATAGTAATTTAAAAGATTTGTAATTTATCAAAGTAAAACAATTCAAATTAGAGTATCCTTATACATTTATACTTTCTCTTGTTCACATTCATGGTCCCTAGGGTCTACTCCCTAAATTAGACATGAACAATAATATTTAGTTATATGGATGTGGGTATTTTGTTTATGTT